>VMBQ01005822.1:0-32790 GCA_007657795.1 Dreissena rostriformis | reverse complement strand
CTGTGACCTTGACCTTTGACCTAGTGACCTGAAAATCAATAGGGGTCATCTGCCAGTCATGATCAATGTACATATGAAGTTTCATGATCATAGACCAAAGTATTCTTGAGTTATCATCAGGAAACCATTTTACTGTTTTTCGAGTAACTGTGACCTTGACCTTTGACCTAGTGACCTGAACATCAATAGGGGTCATCTGCCAGTCATGATCAATGTAACTATGAAGTTTCATGATTCTAGGTGTAAGCATTGTTGAGTTATCATCTGGAAACCATTTTACTGTTTCCAGTCACTGTTACCTTGACCTTTGACTTAGTGATCTGAAAATCAATAGGGGTCATCTGCCAGTCATGATCAATTTACCTATGAAGTTTCATGATCCTAGGCTTCAGCGTTCTTAAGTAATCATCCGGAAACCATCTGGTGGAAGGACCAACATGTGCAAAACAATATACCCCCTCTTCTTCGAAGGGGGGCATAATAATATCAAGATCAAATATTGGTATTAATACGGACCACGCTCTCTTGGAAAAAAGGGCTTACTGCATGTGCGTAAAGTGTTGTCCTAGATTAGCCTATGCAGTCCACACAGGCTAATCGGGGACTACACTTTCCACTTTTATTGTATTTTTCATTTAAAGGAAATCGTGTTTAGGGGGAAAATGTCGTCCCTGATTAGCCTGTGCAGTCTGCACTTTACGCACATGCAATAAGCCCAGTTTTCCCAGGAAGATGTCACTTGTGTAATATTGTTTTCCCCAAAAATAACTAGATAGACAAAAGCTCTTTCATTAAACAGAACAAACTGATGGTATATAATGAGTATAATGTTCCCCAATCAATAACATTATGTGCATTTCAATTACAATAATCCTATTCAAAATATGCGAATGGATATCGCATCTGTAAGGTGTTATGTGTAGGTTTACGATTTATTAAACAATTGAAATTACCATACATCTGAGAAACAGGCATTAAAACATGAGAATATGAAACGAGTATCTATAAATCCATCTTTCATCACAGAACACTGATGATATGAATACGAGCCTCGCTCTGGGAAAACGGGGTTTAATGCATGTGCCTAAATTGTCATCCCAGATTAGCCTGAGCAGTCCGCACAGGCTTATCAGGGACGACACTTTCCGCCTAAACTGGATTTTTTCTTAGAAGAGACTTCATTTTAACGAAATATCCAATAAAAGGGGAAAGTGTCTCCCTGATTAGCCAGTGCAGATTGCACAGGCTAATCTGGGACAACATTTTATACACATTCTTCCAAAATGAGGCTCATATAGATTACAGCTCCATTCAATGGGTTTGACCTAATCTCACCACGTGACACAGTTACCACGTGACACAGTTACCACGTGACACAGTTTCCAAGTTACTGTAGTCTTTACGTCATCATGACCACGAAAGCTGTCAGTTTCACATGTACATGTGTATTTTGTGGTTTGTTACAAAGCATTTTATGCAAGAATACGGCAAAATTCTACAAGCAATAATTATAAACTGTATCTTCATGTACGATAATGTCAACGCAAACTGGCCACGAATATTGGAACATTTTTCGTTGTTGACCAGAAAAGAAGTTAAGCTGGAAACCAAAACCAAAAAAGAGACAGGGGAGAGCACCCAGATATTTTTCCAACACAACTTGGTGGCCAGCATCTTTTATTTTTCAACTTAATAAACACACAGGTTGTTACAGTGGTTGTTAACCTGAATGGTTAATGTTAACCTTCAAGGTCATTGTTAACTTTCATGGTTGAACAATCCCATTACGCATTAACATGTATATTAGTAACTTTCACATACATAAAAACTCGTTATCTGATACATTAAACTACTGTTACGCTTCAAAAAGTACTCAAGTACCCTAGGAGTGGAAGTCTCGGGTTCCCAGGAAGCAAATAATTACCCAAACTGCATCTTTTAACAGATATATTGTACAGGTTGAAAATGGGATTACATTTTTATTTTTTATCGACTCGGCCATGTTCATTACAAAATGTACATACACATATAAAACAAATTCAGGTGCTATGACATGTGCATTAGAATAAAAATATTTTGTTGCAATCTGTTATTTAAATGTTTACACTGTTCATCATTAAATGTGAACCAGCGCTTATTTAAATATAATTTGAGAAATGTCAGTACCAAAATATTATTAAAGCAAAATTGACTATTGCTACATGTAGAACATACATTGGGCTAAGGTGCATGTACATCAGATCACCAGTTAAACAGTTGATTTCTCGCAGCATGGAATCATAATTTGTAAGCATTTTTAAGCCTAAATTTGCATGCTGGGATATTTGTCGTCTGCTAAAATGTTGTCTGCTGAATTTCTAAAATTAGCATTTTCTTGAGAAAAATAATCCAAGAATAGTATCAGAAAAGCAAACAGTTTGGATCCTGATGAGACGCCACGTTCTGTGGCGTCTCGTCTGGATCCAAACTGTTTGCAAAGGCCTTCAAAATTTGGTTCCAACGCTAAAAGGGTTAAATCTCAGTACCTCAGCAAAGATACACAGAGTGGTAGCTGTAGCCATGAAATAATATACATGTATGAGCCTCGATCTGTGACAACGGGGTTTAATGCAAATACGTTAAGTGTTATCCCAGATTAGCCTGTGCAGTCTGCACAGGCTAATCAGGGAAGACACTTTCTGCTTTTATGATATTTTTCAATTTAATAAAGTTTCCTCTAAGCGAAAATCCAGTTTTGGCGGAAAGTGTCGTCTATAGTTAGCTTGTCCGGACTTCACGGGCTAATCATGGACAACACTTAACACAAATGCATTTAACACTCTTTTCACAACTCATAAAGAGTTTTTTGCAAGTACATTTGTCTATCCTTCTTTCATCTGGCATCTTATACCCCCGTCACACCGGATTGGCGTCCTTACTGCGTCCTTATGGCGACCCAGTTTGCAGTGAGAACGCCAAAGACGCCGGAGGGACGTTGTAAGGACGCAGTGAGAATGCCGAATATTGAAGGAAAATACTGTAAGAAATATTCTAAATATAGAAATAAATATACTAGAAATCCCTAATTTTGGAAATAAATTGGTCCAAATTAGAAGGATGGGAGAGTTCACTAGGCATAAATGGGTTAATGCAAAAATAGCGTTGCAACGAGTGTCACGATCACTGCCGGGATCGTTGGCTTTCAAGCACTTAAAGCCTGATATCACATTTTGCTCAAGTGTCCAAGCATACATGTAACGTTCTATGATACCATATGTTGAAAAAGCATTTCATCAACATGCACTTAACCCATTTACGCCTAGTGGACTCTCCCATCCTTCTAATTGGATCAATTCATTTCCAAAATTAGGGATGTCTAGTATACTTATTTCTATATTTAGAATATTTCTTACAGAAATTCCTTTATGCAAACAGCGCAGACCCTGATGGGACGCCGCATCATGCGGCGTCTCATCTGGGTCTACGCTGTTTGCCAAGGCCTTTTTTCTAGACGCTAGGCTTAAATGGGTTGATAGCTTACCATTGTACAGACTTCTATTGAACATATATTTGTATGTTATTATTTTTTCCTCAATGTGCATAATCTTTTACCAATTACATGCGTAAATGTTCATACAATAATTATGCCATGTACTATGCTAAGGCCAAATAAAAAAATAGGTCCGTTTCCGGTCGCCCGACCGTGTCTCCAGGATCGGCGCCGACCCTCAACTTTTTATTGGGGTCGCCAAAAAAAAATTAAATGTGTTCACTTTCGGGTTTTTTCGGTTCATTTCTCCATTCTAGTACCAGNGAAGGTTATATCTCAAGGGACATAGAAGTAATGAGCATTTTTCAAACCTAAACGCAAAGTGTGACGAAATTTCAGAAAGACAGACGGACAGTGCGATCACTATATGCCACCCTACCGGGAGCATAAAAATTCTAAACTTTGTATATGACATACAGGGATTTCAATAGATTTCGAAAACCAGGAGTCAAATGACCAGGAGCTTGAATATTTAATGTGTCCAATGAGATTTAAAGTGTTCAAAATACTGAGGTCCGGAGTTGTGTATTTTGTTTTAACGCCCGCCAAAGGCAGACGTCCGTCTGTCTGTTACAAAATTCAATTCCACGAATTTACTTGTTTCATATTAGTTATAATGCTCTGCAAATGTTGCATTGTATAAATTTAAGTTAAACATTTTGCAAAAAATACAATTTATATGATATAATATATCTGTGAATGGTAAATTCTTGTTACATTTGTATAAAAATGATACAAGGAAGATAATTTGCTGGATTCAAAAGTTAGTTAACTGCAAAATGCATGTGGGTAACACGTCTTCGCAGAATAGCTTGTACATGTAAAGTCTGCACAGGCTAATCAGGGCTGACACTTTCTGCCTTAACTGGATTTTCACTAAGAGGAGACTTAATTCTTTTAAAGGAATAATACCATAAAAGGGGAAAGTGTCTTCCCTGATAAGCCTGTGCGGATTGCACAGGCTTATCTGGGACTGCACTTTACGCACAAGCATTAAAATCCGTTTTTCCAGAGCAAGGCTCGTATCTAGTTAGCCAAGCTACAAAGCATGTTTTTCAGCATTAAAATGGAGCCATATGTAGGGTAATATTCACCCATTTATTCCTAGTGGACTCTCCCATCCTTTGAAATTGGATCAATTTATTTTCAAAATTAGGGATGTCTAGTATATTTATTTCTATATTTAGAATATTTCTTGAAGAAATTCCTTTAAGCAAACAGCGCAGACCCTGATGAGACGCCGCATCATGCGGCGCCTCATCTGGGTCTACGCTGTTTGCCAAGTCCTTTTTTCTAGACGCTAGGCATAAATGGGTTTATTTAAAATCAGATTTACGATTGTTTATGCATGCGAGACAGAGTACATCCGGAATTCAAGTGAATAAGGATATAGGCCCTTGTCCCATCAAGTGAAACATAACAGTATTGCTTTATACATGAGTCGACATACATGGAAACATTAAAACTAAAACTATATTTTATGATATCATGTCAAGATGCACTTGGCATATGTGTCGTGTTCTGAGAAAACTGGGCATAATGCTTGTGCGTAAATTGTCATCCCAGATTAGCCTGTGGCGTCCACACAGGCTAATCAGGGACAACAGTTTCCGCTTTTATGGAATTTTTCGTTAAAATGATGCTTCTGCTTAGCGAAAATCCACTTTAGGCGAAAAAGTGTCGTGCCGGATAAGCCCGTGCAGACTGCACAGGCTAATCTGGGATGACACTTAACGCACATGCATTATGCCCAGTTTTCTCAGAACGCGACATATATTGGAGAAAGGTATCAGCCATCATAAGATACCTCTTATCACAAATTTAGAAGTAAATTAACCCCTTGCATGCTGGGAAATTTGTCGTCTGCTAAAATAACGTCTGCTGAATTTCTAAAATTAGCATTTTCTCTGATTTTTTTTCAAAGAATAATATCAGAATAGCAAACAGTTTGGATCCTGATGAGAAGCCACATTCTAACCCTAACCCAAACTGTTTGCAAAGGCCTTAAAAATCCGGTTCCAGCACTGAAAGGGTTAAGTTACAAAACCACTCATTACTAATATTCTGTATGGCTTGTTCATGCCTCAAAAGATTTCAAATAATTACAATTATTTACAAACTTTGCAGTCTGCAAAGGCTTATCAGGGATGACACTTTCCGCTTTAAGGGAATTTTTCATCTAAAAAAAAGTATCAACTAAACTAAATACCAGTCTATGCGAAAAAATTCTTTATGCCCATGCATTATGCCCTGTTTTCCCAGACCATGGCTAAAATACTTGTCTAAGTTCCACACTGATTCTGTTATTTCTATGAATACAAGTTAAAACACACAAGGAAATAACTGATATTTTATGCCCCTTAATAAACCCAGATTCGCAAAAAAAGATGTCATTGACAGAATATCTCGATTCATAACCGAAAAGAACTGACAGTTTAAGTCCACGTGGAGAATTTAGGTCACGATGCTAATAACCCAGTATTGATTAAGCGTTTCCGTAGAGCAGTGCCGATATTGGTGACTGTTACAATCGGTCCCAGTGCATGTCAGCTTATACGTCACACCATTGCCTGTCCTACAAAACTTCGCACCATACACGTAGTTGATAGCACCTGATTGTGCCAGAAAACCTATACTACGGTATTGATATAATATCTATAATTATGTACAATACAGTGAAATAGAGCAAGATCTAAAATCTGGGAATGAAACAAAGGACAAGGAGGGTGCAGTTTTTTGTTTTCTATACAGGGCTTGCATTAAAGGGAGGTTTGAAATTACTTTAAACAATTCTTTGAATAAATTTCAGCATTGCTCTGATAAAATAGGGGATTAATGCAAGTGCGCAAAAAGTCCCCCCCCCCCAGATTAGCCTGTGTAGTCTGCACAGTCTAATCAAGGATGACACTTTCCGCTTTCAATGTATTTTTCGGTGAAAATCCAATTTAGGCGGAAAATGTCGTCCCTGATTAGCCGGTGCAGACTGCGCAGGCTTATCTGGGAGGACACTTTAAGCACATGCAAAAGCCCATTTTTCCCAAAACAAAACTGCAGCCATTGAAGTATCATAAATCTAAAATTTGTTGTTGTTGTTTTTTTTAAATAAAAAAACAACAATATACATGTTATAGACTTGTCTATGTACACTAACAACATGTAAACCACCATTGTTTTCAACCAGCATGTGATACAGTGTTGAATGCAAACTGTCAGCTTCACATTTAAATGATGAGATATGACAAGGAAATACCAGTCGTGGTCCTACTAATGGCCCAGACATGAAGTTGACAGGTCAGGCTAGTCTTGTTGATATATTGTTTTTAGATCATCCAGGGGGTTTTCCAGCCATTTTGGGAAAAGGAGTCTGGTCAAATTGGGATTTTTTAATAGATAAAAGTGGCAAATTTAGGAAATTTTTCTTCGACAAAAAAGACCACATTGGGATTTTTGTTATCAACATATATTGACACAACAGGTCTTGTCCTGGCCATTTTGGATAAAAATCATATAAATTATGGTCATATATTTTGTAGGTTGTTTAAAAAATAAAATTGAGATATAGAGTCTAATAATCATAAGTCATAAGACACTTCTTAAAAAAAAAAAAAAAATTGTCAATGCCTTTGATTTAGGGAAAAGATAGATCCTCTAACTGATGAGCTTTCCACCCTGCCCCTTGAAGCAGCATCAGTGTCTTTTTTTCACCATTTTGGGAATGTGGCCTGGTCCCTTTGCATTGGGAAAAATCACGCTGTTTTGACTAAAATTGGAAATTAGTGATGTTGATTTTTTGCTTACAAATACTTCAAAATTAAAAATCAACATGATTTTGATATTATATTTACTAAATGTAGATTCAACTTTAAAGCTGGATTTGAGGGATGAGGTAAATGTTGAGACTTATTAAAAAAAGTTTTGTTTTTTTATACCTTCAATTGGAAATTTTTAGGTCCCATAAGGGCAAATTACAAACTTTTTTCCATTAGAAATGGGTCCTTCTACTGGCCCCGAATTTGCACGAAAAAAACACTGTCCCTTGAAGCATGCGCAGCATGGTGCCATTCTGAACCTGTTGTGATCCTGGATCTTTCCCTTCATGGTAACAGTACATTGTACTTGGTATCTTTGGGAAAACGTCTTTTAAAACCCTTTCCCACTCAGATACCCATTTTGACACGTTTATATGCCCTTAGAAAATCAAATAAAATTGAGGACCTTTCTGATTCAAGTTTTATAGGTTTCATTTCCAACCCTAAGATACTGATGAGCAGCAAACAGCATAAAACCTGAACATACTGCGAGTTACTCAGCTGTTTGCATATAGCCATTTTCACCCATCTTCTGCGCAGGAAAGGGTTAAGGATGATCCCGGAGTGGGGAATGATCAAATATGGGACCTCCCTAGAACTACAAGTAGATCATAGATATTGGCATTTGGGAGAGTAAAAAAAGCACTTTAAAATTCCCTACAACTTTAATCTTATGTCAATGCAAACATAACATGCCTTGAGTATTTATTTTCTACATTTGTTCCTCAAAGTTCAACTTTCTCGCATAAATAATTAATTTTTACCATTAAGATTATAATAAAAAGATAAGTTCGGCCTTCAAAATAAATGAAAAAGATTCAACATGCCTCACATTTCTGCCTCGTATATTTATTTTTCTAAATGTTTTCCACAAAGACTGTAAAGTTCGACATTTTGACATAAATTTTAATTTGTGTAGCATTATGAAGATAAGTCCGGCCTTTAAAATAAATTAAAAAGATTCTGTCAGAGTATCAAGTCAAACATTATGCAATAAACAAGAATGTAATGAAGTTATCTTTTCAAATGTGTTCATGAGGAAAAATCCACAACACTTACTGGTAATTGATAACGCTGACATAGTTTACCATAATGAAGGAAGGTGTAATAAAATACCCAGTTATCTTACAGTATCAACAACTTTATCTAGGTATCTTTCTTTCCAAGTACCCACACCCAATGGAAGGTAAATTTTAGAGCCTAGTCAAAAATGCATACATGTGTACATGACGGTCAGGCCTTTTTCTGTCTATTTGGGGAAAAAGTACCTAGCAAAATGGGGATTTTTCGAGTCGTGAAATCTTCCAAATGGGGAAGAATTTTCATCTACAAAAGCATTATTTGGGCAGGGGGTTTTACGGCCATTTTGGATAAAAATCATATAAATTTTGGTTATATATTTTGTAGGTTGTTTAAAAAATAAAACTGAGATATAGATTCTAATAATCATTAGTCATAAGACACTTCTTTCTAAAAAAAAAAAAGAGTGTATACTGACAATAATTTGTACTAATATTTGGTTAGAAAAAAAAACAGTTATAGCTTTTGTAGCTTTTGTAACTTAGGATTTGATTGTCTTTGTACCTGTTCTGTTACATTAATAAGATCAGTAGTATGAATCACAATTTGGTACAAGACAATTATCAGTTATCATGTTTATATCTGATTATATATTATCTAATAACCTTTCTTTGGGTGTATACAGATGTTGTCTTTATCATGAATATACAGATGTTGTCTTTATCTTGAATGTAAATTAAGTAACAAAATGACTGCAAATTTATGTAAATTACTTTATGACCCGTGAGATAGGCAGAAAAAGGCCTGGTTTAATGCATGTGCATAAAGTGTCGTCCCAGATAAGCCTGCGCAGTCTGAACAGGATAATCAGGGACGACACTTCACGCTTTTAGGGAATTTTTCGTTTTAAGGGAGACTCTCCTTCAGTTCTTGACGAAAATCCAGTTAAGACGGAAAGTGACTTCCCTGATTAGCCTGTGTGCATTGCACACCCATCAAACACCTGTACTTAAAATACTATATGTTTATAATATGGTTGTATGTATGTCTGTAATATCTTATGGAGAAAATAAAATTATAAACACGGACAAAAATGAAAACAAATCTTCAATAATGAATTGATGCCGATTGTTATTTTCTGCTGCATCAACTCGATATTACTCATTATTGACTCCGTAATACATGTACCATCGCAAGTATTTTGGCATTAAATTTTTTGACAGTCACACACACCATAATGTGCATACATTTTTAAAATGAGGCTATACACTGGATTTTACATATGCAAATCAACTCTTCAGACAACTTCTGAGCCAACAAAGGCACCAAATTCAACTGCATTTAATCTTTTATAACGATGACCCAGAACATGGTTAGTTTTCTTTATCAATTTTAGAAAGAACTTAGAAGGTCAAAAGCTTCAGATTTCTCTCAGACTCACAAGCTTAAACGTATTAGTTATTGTACAGTGTACCTACCCCTTGCTCTCAGAAAAACAGGGCTAAATGATTGTGCGTTAAAGTACTCTGGGACAACACTTTCCGCCTAAACTGGATTTTCGCTAAGAAGAGACTTCTTTTATACTAAAAATACACTAAAAACAGAAAGCGTTGTCCCTGGTTAGCCCTTTGCATGCTGGGAAATTTGTCATCTGCTAAAATGTCGTCTGCTGAATTTCTTAGAATATAATTTTCTTCACTTTTTTTCAAAGACCACTATCAGAAAAGCAAACAGTTTGGATCCTGATGAGACGCCACGTTCTGTGGCGTCTCATCTGGATCCAAACTGTTTGCAAAGGCCTTTAAAATCCGGTTCAAGAGCTCAAAGGGTTAGAGTGTGCAGACTGCACAGGCTAATCTGGGACGACACTGTACACACATGCATAAAGCCCTGTTTACCCTGAGCAAGGCTTACTTAGAATAAAACCAACCAAGTCAGCGGACATAAATTGTTGTGATATATGCATATATACCATTATGAGAGGATTCTTAAGATCGGCATGTGCAAAGTGCTAAGGAAAAGTGATTGCAACAAGCTTTTCCTTTACAAGCTCAAGTGCAAAATAAACACTTGAAACGGATACAGACTGCACTGTCTGTCAAGTTAATAATTCTTTATTTTTTGAACTCACTCCAGGGTTTTTTTTGGCCCGATTTTATAGCCGAATAACGGCTATGTTCCCAATGACAAAGAGTAAACTTTTTTCCCAAAATTTGGTAAAAAATTCCCAATTTCCAAAAAAAANTAAAATAAGGATTTATATGATTTTATTTTGTTAATTTGAATTATTATTAAGACTTATGTCAAACTAGTTTTCCCCAATTCAGTAGACTTTTTGCGCGAAAAAAATTCAATCCTGAATTTATTTTCCCAATTTCTTGAAAACGCCGATTAAATTCCCAATTCCAAAGCCATGGGCTATTTTCCCAAAAAGTGGAAAAAAAAACCTGCACTCTTACTGCATGATGTTTAGTTTTGCCAACTAGCCAATGGCAAGTGTTTATAAACAGAGTTTGTGATTATAAATGATACAAACATTGTTTATTTCCTATAAATGGCCCACTCCAGAAGCAAAGCCCCCCGCCCCTGTTTAATACCTAATTGATGCTTAATCATCAATTAGGTATTGAAAAAGGGGCTGGGGGCTTAATTTCGAGAGAGGGCTGTTAATCAAGTTAATGTTACTTAAACACTTACACTCAATGAAAATCAAAGCAATGAAAAATCTTTTAAACATAAAAAAGTGTTTGCATTAAAAACAACAGAGTCAAATTTTGTTTCCGAATACGTCTATACATAACCCATGCAAAACTGGGTCTTATGACATATGCGACAGTCTAGTCAGCAGCTATGCCAGGGCCCTTGCTACACTTTGGGGGATTGGGGCCGGGGCCCTTAGAGGCGGGAATTTAGCGCCGTTTTGGGCGAAAGGGGAATTTTTGAAGATCTTTTCACCAACCATTCAACACTTAAAATTGCTATATTTTAATGTAATTTACATAAATATATATTTAATCAAAGGTTAATAGCACGATACCAGCTGGCAACATAGGTATAAAAGAAAAAAAAGTGGGGAATTTTTAGCTATAAATAGGGGAAAAAAGTATACTATTTCAGGGGGGATTGGGCCGAATTTCGGCCCCAAAAACGGCCAAACGATAGGGCCCTGTAAGCTGTCGGCTATAACGTCACACACGGTTTGGTGGTCTCATTAGCTGACAGGGTAACTCCTTACCAGACAACCCAGATATCGCAGATGATGTTTGTACAGTGATATTTTTTGCCCAAAATTACAGCCTCTTACAGGCTATTTACCAATGGCAAAAAGTAAAAAAAAGGCTGTTTCCCAATGGCAAAAAGAAACATTTTTTCCACCAAAATCTGACAAAACTTTCCCAAAAAGATGCCTTACGTTTACAATAAACTCAATAATTGGTTTATTGAGTTGATTAATTATATGGCGAATTAATTTTGCAGAACTTTATAATATACATTTTTAAGAGCAGTTAAACATGCGATTTTTATTCCCAATCCAAAAGGCACAGGCTGTGAAATATAAAGCAGAAAAAATCACTGAAGTACTGCAATTGACAAGTTGTACGGAAGTAGTTGTTGCATTAGCGGTCAACGCCTACGGTATTGAATAATCAATTAACAAGTACTGAGACTAAGGAACAAAGACCAATAATAAGGTTGATAATTAGAGCCGGTAAAAACATGTTAATTTTAAAATATTGAGTGTCCACAATATGACTTCGACAAAATACAACTGTGCAGATATTAAAGTGTTAATTTCGATTAAGATCGTTGATAGTCAGATCTTTGATATTCCTTTTTCTTATTCACATAATCATTTGTGTGGTACAGTGTCTAATGAGTAATTCTGAAACATTTATTTTATTTATGCAGCAACTGCATACGGTTTCATTGATGTGAGCATTATATTTGGAGATTTTTCTCATTTAAGTCGTTTGTTAAAAAATGTCATTAATATGATATAAAAATAAAGCTTATTATGACTTATGAAGTTATTTCTTGCGGTGACTTTGTATCAGACTTCTCGAAACTCAACAACCTTCTGTCAGACATTTGGTCTAACTGGTGAGAGTTTTCAGTCAGACATTAGGATATTCTGTCAGACCAAAGACAATTCGCTAAATAAACAAGAGATGTGTTTGTCAGAAACACAATGCCCCCTATTGCGCCGCTTTGAAAAAAAAAATCAAAACGCAAAACCTAAACGCAAAGTGTGACGGAATTTCAGACAGAAGGACGGACAGTGCGATCACTATGTGCCCACCTTCGGGGGCATAAAAATAAATCCTGAGAAAAAAGCAAAACATTAGAAATACGGAAATATTGTTTTATCATCATTTTAATCTAAATCATATTGTTTGGATTAATACAAACTGTCAACATTCAATTCCTCACCCTGAAAATCACTAAAATAGTCTTTGTCCCTCTCATATCTATTTAAAAGTTGAATGTCATCGTCTTTGTCCCCAGGTCCGTCCCTATCTTCCTCTTTCTTTCCATCTTATGAATCGAGCCACGCTTAAAGCATACACCTATTGACTCGTCAGGAAGATGCTTTATATTTATTTTTTACGTACGGAAGAAAATTCAGCAGCAAACACAGGTGGATGATCCCAATTTTTACCGAGATGATTTTGGACCAATCCAAAGCGGGTTAACTAATCAGAAGTGCAATTGTATTTCACCTTCGGCAAAGTGCATAGTCAGCGGATGTTCTATAAATTTCATGGGAAAACCTGAAAATATTTTATCAAACATTTTGGGCAGACGAGTTGAAGAATTTCAATCAGGCCTTGAACATTTATGTCTGATATGTCCGTAGGTCCGAAAAAGTTTCCGGAAGTCTGCTGTATATACTAATCTATGAAATGTATATACTGTTATACATGTAAACGTAATAATAGAGTCAAAGACATTAATGAAATACAATTTATTAAATGATTGTTATTAATAATACAGTCTCCGCAAAACATGGCCGGACCGACGGACATGTTCTGTAAAATTTTGTAAGGTCCGGCCTGTCGGTCTAATTTACAGGACCGATTGTCCGGAAAAAAAATTAGAACAAATTCGTCTGTTAATCGATGTTTGTTTATGGCTCTGAATGTTTTACGCGTTGTCAAAATAGCGATCGTGTCTTTATACACGTGCTTTTCAACTATCTTTCTGCTGAAGCAATTTCCCGAGAGCACTATTTTACGTTACGTTTCACACATGTCGTAAATGTGATTTCAATATGGCGGACATTCTGACAATAAACAAAAAAAATACCTTGCCGAGCGAAAATTACAAATAACGATTGAATTAACGACGGAAACCTTACAATAAGGATGGATTTATAAAAAGGGTGCGTCATTCAACGATGGAGCATACGTTTTGGATACAAATAACATATTGTCTTATGTTTTGAATGTCATAGAATGAATGTAATTTGGAAATTGAAGTCTACTTGCGGAGAAAAATACGTCTAACACAATTTTCGTTCGAAAAACGAAACAGACAAACATGGTTTGATTTATATGTANTTTCCAGTAACTGTGACCTTTACCTGTGACCTTTGACCATGTGACCTCAAAATCAATAGGGGTCATCTGCCAATCATGATCAATGTTCCTATGAAGTTTCATGATCCTAGGCCTAAGCGTTCTTGAGTTATCATCCGGAAACCATCTGGTAGACCGACAGACCGACCGACATGAGCAAAGCAATATACCCCCTCTTCTTTGAAGGGGGGCATAAAAATAGGTCCCAGGGGCATAATTTGAACAAACTTGGTAGAGACCTATAAGATGTCACTACATACCAAATTTGGTAGCCCTAGGCCCAATGGTTATGGACAAGGAGTCAGGGCTTGCACTAAGCGGCGTACGGCCGTATATTACGCCCGATAATTGTTTCCATACGCCGATAACAAAACCCCATGACGTCCACTGTACTTCCTAAAAATTGGTCATACGCCGAAAATAGCAACCCGTGACGTAAGCTGTCGATTAAAATAACGCTCCACCTCCTTTCCAATACGATTGGAGCAGGCTCACAGTAGACACTTGTGTATTGATGAATTGTAGCAGACGACAATCTTAACACGTTTGCTGTTCACGGTTAGGTTGACCGCGCTTAATTGGAGTAAGTGCTTGTTTATTGTCACGATGTTTTGATAACAATAACGTGTGAATGTCGGAAAAGAAGTTGAGACACCGTCTTGGACCATGTTTGGCCACAAGTTGTTAATTGTTGTAACAGCTAGTAGGCCTGCACCATTGTTTCAATTCAGAACATTGCGACCCGTTTGTAACTTATCAAAATAGTTTAATTGGCAAACACATATATGAATTTGACAAAAATATTTAACTTGTACCACTAATCATTCGTGTTCAGAATGTCGCAACGTATGCTTGCCGATTTTGGCATTCCACTTTCGACGAAACGTAAATTAGAAATTGATGCAAATTGCTTTGTAAGCAAAACAAGTATATATCGGAAAGACCAATTAACGCGTATTAAATTAATTGACAACGAACAAAAGACGGTAAGGCGCCGTTCTTAGTAACACTTTTTGCGAAATAAAATTTACACAATACACCACGTGGTCATGAAAGTTCAAAGTGAAAAAAAAAACGTTAACAATTTTATGCGACAACACTTTAATTTTAGTACATGTATATTTCACCATGTCCATTTATAGAACTGAAGCACATCGTTTTTCTACAGCCACGATTCCTTTGTATTCATCTACAACTTACACCAATCACTATATATGTATGCCTTGTAAAACCCGTGTTTTAATACGAGCGCGAATTTGTTCCTGCCGTCTGTCGTGCATGGAAAGCGTGCATGTTGCAAAAGTGCTGTAACTAAATATAGACTTGTAACTAGGTACATGTATTTTTTAGAATGAAAAACTCACATTGAAATAAATGCACTCAATGAAAAAATCCCATGGCAACTTTAGAAAAATACGTCAATTTACGAGTGATTCAACAACAACAACAACATTTTTGTTGACTAATACATTAACCTAGTAAATGAGACTTGTGAATAACTGCAAGAAAATTAAAGGGAACAAAAGTGCTAATGGTGCTTGTAACATAAATAAAAATTTAGTTGATGCCAGTATTTAGGGGTAAGCATTAGTATTATCCATAAAAAGATTATGATATTACTTGTGTAACTTTATATGAATCATTTTGTATGCAAATTATGTCTTCTTAAAAATGAATAACACAAAATAAAACACAATTCTTGTACACTTATTTTTGCGATTCAAAGTTGACCCCAGCATTTTTTCAATTTGACTCCTCAAAATTTCAGTCCAGGGGTCATTGACTCCTTGTTTTTAAAATCTATTGAAATCCCTGTGTAGTTACCCAAAATGGATGGGAAGAGTTTGTGATCATTTACACAGTTGACATTCCGTTAACATCACCATTTAAGTTGTTTGGACTTCCAACATTTCTGATTGGGACTTCCATAAGTAAAGGGCAGGAAGTCAGGACTTCCAGAATTTATTTCTTAGTGCAAGCCCTGTATGTATAATGCACCAGTATGTTTATAGGTGTAAATATTTTCCCCAAACTGTAACTAAAACAATGAATGTATTTCCCCAAATTGGTATTTGCTTCTTTTTTTGCCCTTTCTTGAATTAACCATTCTTTTACCTGTCCTTTTTGAATTTACTTTGCCCTCTATGCCCTCATGGGTATACACTTAATTGACGGGTGTGGAATTTACAACTCAATTGGCATTTAAATGTGTGCTCCTCGCAGGCCTGTCTGTCTCGTAAATTTTGATTGTCTTTCCCCAAGTCTGCGTAATTATCCAAGGAATGCTCGTCCAAATCCATGACGGTCTAATCGCTTAACAAAATATTCATAAGTCTTTTTATTAAATGATACACATATAAATTTGTGTGCTTGTAATCACAATTGTAATTTATAATTATGATTATCGTCAATTGCACCGTCATGACATTGATACCAGCAATGAAACCGGGTTATTTTACTATAATATTCTGTAGCAAGTAGGTCCTGTAAAAAAAGAGGAGGTCCTGTATATTTTCCAAGTTTACAGGACCTACTGTCCTGTAAAAATTTGACAAGTTTGGATATGACTGATAATAAGGGGGGATTATCAGGCATATAATAGCTTATGGTATTTGCCAAACAAATCTCAGTTAACTGGAAGTGCCTAAGTTCAATGTACTCAATATTACTGCACCTAGTTTGCATTTTGCCACTTATGCATAATGCCCGATTAATGGTGGTGCTCATCTTCTTTTTAAAGTATGATTAGAATTTGTTAAATGATCTTATGGAAATGTTGACTGTTTATGTAGATTAAGAAGCTAATTGCGTTTATATGCGACAGTTTACTGTTATATCGGTGGGTGGTGTTAACGAACTGTTTAATTGTAACATGTGCCACTGTTTGCAGTAAACTGCAGCATATCTACAGTATGGAAGGGCTGTCGTAACTATTTGCCATTTAAATTCATATCATTAATAAAATGTATAGTTTTTTCAATCATGTACTACCAGTATTTTTTATAATATCAATAGAAGCCTGCCCTGCTTACCAAATCATTAACCCATTTATGCCTAGTGGACTCTCCCATCTTTCTAAATTGGATCAATTTATTTCCAAAATTAGGGATGTCTAGTATATTTATTTCTATATTTAGAATATTCTTTACAGAAATTCCTTTAAGAAAACTGCGCAGACTCTGATGAGACACCCGTCTCAGCTGGGTCTACGCTGTTTGCCAAGGCCTTTTTTCAAGACGCTAGGCATAAATGGGTTAAGGTATATGTGATTGTGAATATCGCCTGTTTTAAATGACAATGACAACGGTGACCGTGTATGGTTTTGAAACATGGCATTTCGGTGAACAAGTCAGAGGTCACTGACACTCTGAGTCAATGTTAATTGGACTGGTGAATTGTGCAGAAGCAAGAGTCATAAGACGTTCACATACACATTAAATCACGGTGACATTCAAACTGACGCTGCTAATTGATGTGAGTAAAAGTACCGAATTGCATTACGTCTACAAATATCCATGCAAATACAAAACTAAGTGTTTATAAAGGTTTTACTGACCACTTACTCTGTCACTGAATACCTGCAGACAATATCATATAAATTTATGATGCTAAAATAAGCTACTTACACATTTTGCTTTTTAAATCCATGCATTGTGATATGTGTGGAAATTTTAAGATTTGTTTCCATTTTTTGCTCTTGCCCTTTCTTTTTCCACCACCACCTGAAACATAGAAATACATCATGTTGACCATACACATTTGCAGAAATAGTAGTTTTAACAAATGTCAATTGCAAGAACTAATCAATTTTAGCTGACAGTGTCTGCATTTGCCAACCATTACCTTCCCTTGCTTTAAGGTAAACGGTGTTTGCAACAATATTTTCCAATTCCATTGGGTCTCTAGGAGTCAATGGACCTGCAAAAGGGTCCAATTAAGGCCCCTATTCACCACAATAGCACTTTATTTATAATCCAAGGGTGTGGTAAAGCGAAAATGGCGACTTTCATTATAGAAATACATCCGGCTTTGAGGATGGCTACATGAAGTAACCGGGAACCATTATTATCCAGCGCTGCAATTGGTCCGTGTCATGACGTCAATAAAACATGGGAGGTAACCATTGTAATGGGGCTGTTTGCGACATTATAATAAACGGACCGGCGTCAATATCCCAGCAGAGTTGTCATTCCATGCTCTCACATAAACATGAATGTAATTTAGCCGTCGCGCAAGAGATTGGACAGGTGTATGCTAGATTTCACAAAAATAGTTAGTAAATTACGACCCAAATGTTTCTGATAAAAATGTTTATGTATTTTTTAGCCTAGTCGGTGGTTCTCAGATTTTACTATCAAAACAGGATAGTTGCGGATTTCAATATACTTAATGATAAGATTGCGATTTTGTTGTTGTTTTTGTGGTTAATGAACTAATATTTTCATTAGAGACGCACACATATATAATTTGTGTTGAAAACGGATGCAACAGAATACTGTACAATAATTCTAGATGTTTTGAGGTTTCGTCACATACTATGGGTTCGTCTTATACTTGTTGTTGGCAAGGCTGAGTCTCGGGAGACAATGGTGATGCTGGAGTGAAATAAGGTCACTTCCTTGCTGTTGGGTTAGCTCTTAAGCGATGCGGTCAGAGTGTCTGACTACCACTCTTGAGATCCGGGTTCAATCCCCCGCTGGAGCTCAGGAATTTTTTATTTTAATATGTCGACGAGGCAAACAGGAACTCTGTTTCGAAAAGTGGGTGTGAGCTGTTCAATGGTTTCTGTGAGGGCCATGCGGTTGCAAGACACGCTGTAGTGGGCATGTCTGAGCCTTGAAACATTAGGAGTGTGAGGGGTGTGTTGACGTAGCTCTCGGCAAATTTGTGTAAAGGGTTCGTGCTAAGGGCTGGAATTATCACACATAACAATATTTCGGAGATACATGTGTTGACGCTTTGGCGGTAAAGTGGCAAATGCCTATCGCCATAATTAAACAACAATTGCATTAATAACATTTGCAAAAACNCATCGTACTATCGCACTGTCGCCATCGTATTGTCGCACTGTCGTCACCGTATTTTCGCACTCTCGCATCGTCGCCCTCTGGATTTCAATGTTTTACCACGATGACCTTAACGGTATTCCGTAAATAATAGGCACATATCACATTATCTCATTTAACCTTGAAATTGACCTACTTTTGGACTTTTAAGACGGTGAACATTACTTGTTAACCCAAATTGACTCTTTGATTAACATCAATATTGTTTACTTAAGAGCTTTGATAAATATATCCAATACTCAGCACATTCACATTACCTGACCTCATTTTGACATTGACCTAATTTTGGAAAATGAATTCTTTATATGGGCAAATGAATGAAAAACAAACGAGGCTTCCACCGGGGACATATGAGTTTATTTAACGCAGTTTAACTACTTAGTTTCCTGGTCCCAATGGGTCAGCTTGTCCGCACCCGCCCAGATAACATGCCCAAATACACATTGTTGAAGACCTTGTCCATTGCCTATGGATTGCCTTATCTGATACCAACATGGATTCCTTTCCTGAATCCACATTGAAAGCACTATGTACTAATCAACTTTTGTCACCTTGTCCGAATATCCACTTACTGCCTTTACCGGAAAAAACGTGGCTTCCCAGTCCGAATCAATCTAGAAAGCCCTGTGCTAATCCGCGTGGGTTTTCTAGCACCAAGCTTCATTGGCTCTTTTGTCCGAAACCGCCTTGGCCATCTTGTCCAAATCAGTTGAAAACTTCCCACATGTTGCCTTAGCACAACTCTCTTTGGCCAATGTTTCCTAATTGAGATTGACTGTCTTTTCCGACCCATCACATACTAATCCACCGTAATACATTGGTCGAATCTGGTGTTTAACCTCCATTAGTTGCCTTGCACGAATTCATGTTGGTGCACTTGTCCGACTCCAATAGAGAGTGCTTGCCCGACTAAATTGCCGAATTATGGTAAAAGGATGCACATTAGAAGGTTTAACATGATTAAAGAATACACGTTCTAAGAAGATATAGTTGAAATAAAGTGTGAGGAAGTTACTTACCAACCATGATATAAAAATATTGAAGTGTAGATTGTCGACGTAGCTCTCGGCAAATTTGTGTAAAGGGTTCGTGCGAAGGGCTGGAATAATCACACATAACAATATATCGGAGATACATGTATTGACGCTTTGGCGGTCAAGTGGCAAATGCCAATATTAATTAATCGCCATAATTAAACAACAATTGCATTAATAACATTTACAAAAACATGGCAACATTATACAACAATTACAATAAATATCTTACATTACATTAAATAAGAAAAGAGATTAAAACAATACAAAGATTAAAGTTTCTTAATTGAATTATAACTAACCTGGAATTATCACACATAACAATATATCGGAGATATATGTATTGACGCTTTGGCGGTCAAGTGGCAAATGCGCGGTTACTTGCACTTGTCACAATGACCAAACGCCGCGAACTAGTCATGCGTGAAATAGTTTAGGTGACAAAAACCGGTTAGATTTGTTAAATGAACTATAGTAACTGTTTAGAAAGAATTAATGTTAATAGAACGATATATAGATATTGATTGCGTAAGTTAAGATTTTTTTAAGACATAATACTCTATGACACACTTCCCCTGCCCATAAAATAAGTCTCCTGACTTATACTTTAACGTAACGCATATATATACTTCAACGCTAAAATACTTTTAAATTAATAATAATACATGCATAATAACATAACGCTGTGTGCATCAAAACGGCTACGAAATACACGGTTTATAAAATATGTTTTTCTGGTCATATCCTAGATATTACGAACGCTCACGAGCTTTCGACATCGCAGACTGCATAACAGTTTAACTGCAACTTCAATAAGAATTATCCTATTTGACTAACGACTACAGAAAGCATGTACTATTGCAATCAATACAGTCTTTACAATAGTAGTAACAATTACCAACTACTCATACAACACTAATACATGTTATACGACTATAGATGAATGAATACTAAGAATACCTCTGTACAAGTGAATACATGATTATAAATGAATTCGATAAAACTAGCGCTAGACAAAATGCACTACATATATATAGAAATAGAGTGCATCGCAACTGAGAGCTTGTAATAAAACGATTGATTGCCATCCATTCATAACAACATAAGAATAATAATGGCAATTGAACGAGTTCCAATAATGTTTAAAATGGTTAAAATTCAGTAAAAACTGGTTCAAATATCAGTGCGACAACAGTTACGTCACAAAATCGCCTGTCGTCAACCACAGCGGTTTCTTCCGTTTCCGCTGTGATCTGGCAACCGTATCTTCCTCAACATCAGTGTCTGATCCGGACGCTTATAATGTTGATGNCCCTCACAATAAAACTTACGCTACAAACGCTTTTCATTTTGACTTGTTTGTGTGATCTTCAGTACATTTTGTGTATGTTATGCAAATTGAAATTTCGAAATGCTATACAAAAGCTTGATTCATGTTATTTGCAACAGTATTTTCCGCTTCAGGGTTTTATGTCTTAACAATGGTATACATGAAACAGAACACCTTGTTATATCTCGGTCCACACTGATGTGGATCTTGCGCTTTCCTTAATTTGAGTTGAGTACAATTGAAACTGTTGTTTTATATGAAAAACATAATTTTATTTTTTCATATAATTGAAATTTGCTTTATGCTTTTTAAAAACGCACCAAGGTAAGATGCTTTCGTTATTAGCGTCTCAGATTCGAATTCGATAAACGCCCATTCATTTTAAGATTATGGGAAATCGTTAAAATCGTTTTTAATCGTGTTGTAATTATAGTGAGAAACCGGTTAGTTCTCAATGTTGCATTTATAGTCTTGTCACGCTTTCTGTTAATTTATTTATAATATATATATCAGTTGCTTTCTTTTGTATTCATACGCGATAGAAAAACCGTTATTTTATTGTCACTTTATAACATGAATGGATGATACTACCACCGAAACAATATGCTAATGATGAAAATCAACCATTCTATTTTGACCATTCGATTTTCAATAGTGTTAATTTTTATACATGATCAACTTTGATATTTTACGTCAGTTGTTTCTTTTACATGTTTACATTTATAAGAATCCACTTTGGTTTAAATACTATCCTCTTATAAATACTCTTAATGAATATTGTTTCTCCATTTTTAAAGAATAAATATTAGACTCTTTTTCTTTGTATACTGTTTATTGATCTATATACATGTGTATTGTTCACATATTTTATGCAAAATGTTGCAAACTGCTTACTGCTTAATCAATATTCAAAAGAAGTATTGCCCTCTATTGCTTAAATGTACCCGGGACCGATGAATAATTTAATAAGCCAAGTCGAGTGTGCAAAACACAGCATTTAATACTGTCGACGCTCACAAAACACAGAATTTAATACTGTCGACGCTCACGAAACACAGCATTGAATACTTTCGACGCTCACAAAACACAGCATTTAATACTGTCGACGCTCACAAAACACATCATTTAATACTGTCGACGCTCACAAAACACAGCATTTAATACTGTCGACGCTCACAAAACACAGCATTTAATACTGTCGACGCTACAAAACACAGCATTGAATACTGTCGACGCTCACGATTGCATATGTACCTCGCTCTGGAAAATGGGATTAAATGCCCGTGCGTAAAGTGTCGTCCCTAATTAGCCTGTGCGGACTGCATAGGCTAATCTGGGACGACACTTTACGCACATGCATTTAACCCCCTTTTCACAGAGCAATGCCCATATAATTGCAAGCACGTGTGAAAAGCTTATATGGTACCCATTCTTTAATTTACTATAACGCCTGACACCAACGAAATCTACGGTTCAACAATAAATGACAACATAACGTAATGTTATATAGGAATAATTTAAACGAGTAAGCAATTCACGTCCTTCTGTACAGGGCCTTGTTATGCCGTTGTTTATATGATTAAGGCTTAACTGTCGGACTTTAATGGCTTGTTCTGTATGGTAGAGACTTGTTTTAAATCGATCACAAACGCATTATTATAATGCCATAGAACGGCTATATATAACTCCTTTACAGTTTAGCAACATCACAACGACATCGTCATAAAGAAAAACAGAGCAGAATGCCTTATATTAAAATATGGAAAAAAAGCTCAATATTATAAAAAAATGTATTTAAAAATACATATTCCTTTATTGATAATCATCAGTGAAATCGAATCAATAATAAAATTTGTCTTACGCTTTTAATCGATGATTTCAAAAAAAAGTTTAACCGACATAGCGTTTAAAGCAGATGTCCAGCGCTTTAACTCCAGGACTCGCACATTAATTTGAGCTTATGTTTTTCCTTGTTATAACAACTATTTGACACATTTCTAAATGTAACAGTCTTGCAATATAGCAATATATAGTGTTGATATTTATTTAAATTTGTTACAGACAAGCCTACTTTGTATCGTTAAATAATTTAAAAAATATGTTTCAATATTTGTGTCGTGTTCTGAGAAAACGGAGCATAATGCTTGTGCGTAACGAGCCCTCCCAGATTAGCCTGTGCAGTCCGCACAGGCTAATCAGGGACGACACTTTCCGCCTAAATTAGATTTCTGCTAAGAAGAGACTTCATTTAAACGAAACATGTCATAAAAGCGGAAATTGTCTTCCCTAATTAGCCTGTGCGGACTGCACAGGCTAATCTGGGACGACAATTTACACACATGCATTATGCCCAGTTTTCTCAGAACGCGACACATATTTGCCCATGCGCATTCAACAAAAGTCTTAGAGTGGCTGACGTCAGAATAAGGAAAATGTTGGATTTTAAAGCGGTTAGAAGCAGATTTGTATTGAATGCAATCCTATTCCATTTATTAACAAAGTGCACACAGTACAACGTGATGAATACGAAAGGAGAAACCATCAGCGCCCGAAAACCTATAAAACATCTAAAGACATTATCCACGTACCATTAATTGTACACAAGTTAATTTTAACTCCGGTTTTAAACGACGATCACAATATAAACGATACCACAATATCAAATGTGTTGACATGCCAATGCAATGTAAGGATGTAGTCGTATTAAAATATTGTCAGAAAAGACAACGTAAAGCTTGGCTATTAGCATATCCGTGAAATCGTTAAACGAATTTCAAATGCAATAAAAAGTATAATAAAATATAATACAAACACAGTCGAATATAGACGCCTTAACATTAAGTGCCGTGTTATTTAATTACATGATCGTTTTACTTATACTTTATAAATAGCTGATGGGGAACACAGTTTCATGTCAAGTATTGTTCGAGCTAATACCTTGAGCATGCACATGAAATTAGCACAGGCTAATCAGGGACGACAATTTCCGCTTTTATGGAATGTTTCAACTAAATGATGTTTCTTTATAGCGAAAATTCAGTTTTGGCGAAAGTGTCGTCCCGGATTAGCCTGAGCGGACTGCACAGGCTAATCCGGGATGACAATTTACGCACAAGCATTATGCCCAGTTTTCTCAGAACACGACACAAATATGATTCATATCAAAAGTGTTGTGTTCACAGATTTTGGAAAATGAAATTATGTATCACAAAACTAAATAGACGACCTAACGCAGCGATATTTTTCTTTTCATTTTTTTCTCCCCGTGTTTCAATGATTTAATTCATGTCGTATTATATGTTTATACAATCAATTTACAAATACATATGCATGCATATACTTATGTTACAATATGACTTTACACAAAGAGTTCATTTTTACAACACAATTATAATTTTGAATCCAATATGCATATAACAAAGACAAGTTACAAAACTTAAAACAACTTAATCCAGTCAACACAATTTGCAAGTTTCATATATAATGATGGTTGCTAGGTAAACAACAGTTTCATAAAAGACATTATGAACAAATATGTGACTTTACACAAAGAATGCATTGACTACAATATGCAATTTACAAAGACATGCTCAATGAAGTAAACACAATTTGCAAGTTTCATATATAATGATTGTTGCTAGGTAAACAGCAGTTTTAAAAATGTAATTATCAATTTCATATATAATGAGAGTTTCTGGGTTAACAACAGTAATTTTTGTATATATAAATATAAAATTATAAGTTACATATTAGTCTTATAACTGTCCAAAATCTCCTTTGCTTGATTCACTTGTTGTGTTTGCATAGACGTTTAAAGCAAATCTTAGGCTAGCTTTAAATCCCTGCAAATTAGGGATAACTTCTTTCCACTTGTATTCAATAATTTACATTTTTACTTCCATGAAAAGAATAAAGTAATTGTCATTTAGCGTTTCATTTGTATCACCCAGAAGCAAAATTTTACAGTTAATTACTATTCGTATATTTGCATTATTTAAGCTATCAGAGATATATTTAATGAGTTTTTGTACTGCGTTACACTCCAGAATAAATGGGTTTGCTTCTTCTGCTATTTTGCAAAAAATGCAGGTTTAACTATCACGCTTCCATTTTAAAAAAGAGCGTGTTTGTTCCCAATATTCCGTGGATAATCCTAGTTTGTAGCCATTGCATATATGTGTTATTAGTGTTTTCAAACACTTGTCCATGGATTTTTTTTCAATTGTGTGGAATCATTTGAAAAGTATTCATTCCATTTTGTTTGGCATGTTTGGGTTTCAGAGTTCCATCTTAACATATGGTATAATTATTTATTGCATGATGTTAGATTTATTGCTTTTATATTGGTCGACACAATGGGATATGAATGTACTTCATACTGTTCTAAATTGAAATGTTTCACCGAGGCAAAATATGTAGAAAGAACCTTTTTTATGCGTCACGGTGTAAAAGGTTTACTGATTTATTCATCTTGAGTTGTAGCTCTTGTAGTGTTTCGATCGCAGCGATAAATAACCCCCTTCTATAACAAGCGGTTCGGCGCATAATCCCAAGAAACTAGGTTTTTCATGAGAACCTATGTTCTCGCTTGAAGATTGCACATGGCTTCCAGAACCCAAGTTTTTATTCAATATCCTAGGTTTTCAACAGAACCCAAGCTATCATAAAATGTGCATCAAACGGCCTTAGCCTAGGTTCTTATTTGAAAACCAAGGTTCTGGTAAGAACCTAGGTTCTCAGAATGAAAACCTAGGTTCTCATGAGAAATAAAGTTTTTCATGAGAACCTAGGATCTCATGGGAAATGAGGTTTTTCGTGAGAACCTAGGTTCTCATTTGAAAACCTCAGTTTACGCTCGAGAACGAAAACCTAGGTTCTCATGAGAACCTAGATTTTTCATGCGAACATAGGTTCTCATTTGAAAACCTTAGTTTACGCTCGAGAACCCATGTTCTCGGCGAGACGACGCACATATACACATAGAACTTAGGTTGTCATGAGAACCTAAGTTATCATTTCAGAACCCCGGTTTTCAGTGCGGTTCGACGCATAATCCCAAGAAACTAGGTTTTTCATAAGAATCTAGGTTCTCATTTTGAGAACCAAAGTTCTCGTTTGATATTCAAGGTTTTCACAAGAACCTAGGTTCTCGAAATCTTTTCGCGTCGTTCTCTCGGATATCCTAAGTTTTAATGGAAACACAAGATTTTATTTGGGCTCATAAGTTCTGATAAGAACCTAGGTTCTCAGAATGAGAACCTTGTTCTCATGAAAAACCTAGTTTCTTGGGATTATGGGTCGAACCGCTTGCCATACCCCTTTGCTTCGATACAAACATAAAACCCTGAAAATCAATGCAGCATTTCGACTTTTGATTTCCAAGTATGACCTTTAATTGGCGATGTGGTTGTTGTGCCACGTTATTTCAAAATCATACCATGAATGTTACAATTATCTGGCGAGCAATCTTCATTTGTGAATAAAACAGCTGCTAATTTTGGTCTTTGATCTCTACATTTGACCTTGACGTTGATGTTAGCAAATTTCTTCTTTCGCACAATGTCACGTTTGATGTAATGTGTGTCAAATACAATAAACATCATTAAATGTATGGTCAAGTTTAAGAGCGGATAAACCATATTTTTACAAATGTCCTTTATTTTATATTTGACCGCAACGTTTAACCTTGACCTTAAGGTATTGTTCTTCGATCTTATAAGCAAAAGTTAACTTTTAAATATAAACAAAAGATCAGTTCACCCATTATTATTTCGCATTGGATCCGTTCGGCCTTATTGTGTTATCACATTTAAGAGGAAATGCACTGGTTTTAATTTGTCGGAATATTGAAATCCGCGGTCTAAAATATATCTGTCATGTTCGGATTATTTACAGTTTACGTACATACGAAATATCACATACGTCGGGGTTCCGCAAGATAACCTGTAAACGTGCATGTAAATAAGTATTGAACATGTTTGAAATTCTGAAAAAGTGTGAAAACAACACAAAAACCATAAGCTAAATAGAGTATATAACAAAACACGGGATATCTTACACAATATAAACACCCTTATTTAAAACATCACACTTATATGCACACAAATGCATGAAACATATTCTTGCAACTGTTAACGTATATAATTACTATAAGAGAAGCGTACTACTGGGAAAACATCCACGCAAAAGAACCCGATACCATTAAACATCCTTATTAACTTATGTTAAGTAAAAACAAAAAAAAAACGGAAAAATTGTTTGGGCGCCCATCATATATACCTTTATACCTTTGAACATATTAGTGGAACTAAACACATGTTTTGCCTAAAAGCATATTTTCTTTGAATAATTATACAAAAACAACCGCATGTGTGTATACGAATGAGTAAACAATATCAAAACGGTTGTATTAACCAGTCATCTATATAATATGGTAAGGACAGTCCAAATTAACTATTACTGATCCTGAATCTAATAAGCACTATCCGTACAGAAGTGTTACACACATGTCAGTGTATCTCAATAAAATTCTCACCAAATAAAATAAAATTATGAAATATAGGCATGATCAAATCTTGAATATAAATGAAGGAATATTTTTTTTATGGTATCGTACTGTTCATTAAATCGAGCTCTAACAATAATTGTGTTACATACAAAAACAATTACGTTTGCACCCTTTCAATGTAAATGGGTTTTTCTCCGATTCTTCAACTGTCAAATCCAAAAGAGCATCGCATAATATAGACTAGTCAGGCTCAATATGGCCGCCATTAGCGTCTGCAATCCATGACGCATGCGCATACCTGCTAAACAACTTCCGGAGAACATTTCCCATCTCGTCAGGCTCAACTTTTTCCAAAAATAGCAGTACTATTGGTTTATTTTGATCATATGTTTCCTGCACTTCTTTCCTGCACCATTCCTTTTGGCAGAAGTGTTTAGACACTGCTAGAACGATGACTGCCGAGTCGTCAATACAACGTATTATCTCCTCACCAAGCGCATATCCAGGCCTAAAATGGCGATCGCCGGAGCACACCAAAACACGATTAGTTCCCGTCTGCCGCTGAAGCTCTGCATCAAGTTTCGGTAAGATCGTGTTCACGACTAAATCGGCATCATAGGAGCTAAATGACAGGAACGCTAAAAACTTCTTTGGAAACTCTCCCAACTTAATCTGAGACCGAAGATTTTTTCTTTCCCGTTGATTTCGTCTAAAACATTGGATCTTACAGAATATAACTAGGCTGAAAAGCAGACAAACGCACACTATTGGAAGAGAAATGGCGAGAGTGCGCTTTATGTTTTGTTCTCGACAGTAAGACTCGGTCATTTCAAAAGCATTTTTGAAAATGTACAACCGTTCACCTTGAAATGTACACATATAGCCTTCTCGGGGACTCGCAATAAACGTGTCGAGATTTCTGTGAATCCAGCGGATCGATTCCATGTGGTCATCATCACACGAGCAAATGTACGGCATATTGGACAGGTCTATCAGAAGCTTTTGCGTGTTTACAGCTGCTGCTAGTTGTTCCATCGTATCCCTTGTTTTTGTATCTATGGAGGATATCGCGTTGTAGGATAAATTCAACAGTTTAAGATTTGTCAAGTGGCCGATGATGAAGTCTAGCGTAGAAAGATTATTGTGAGAAAGATCCAGTACTTCTAATTTTGAGTTATTTAGAAACATGTTAAAGGGGATGCGAGCAATACCGTTTCTGTTCAATTTAAAGACTTTTATCTTGGTATTGTTTTTAATGAGTAATTCAAACTGTTCTTCGTAATATTCTTGCATCTTGTGAAGGTGGTTACTAGATACATCTAAATATTGAAGATTCATCGATGGCGATAGAAACTTAGGGGATATGTATTCAAGAATGTTTCCAGATAGACTTATCCATTCCATCGTTGTCCGGGTGTTCTTGTGAAGTTTTACGGAGTAGTTCAACAGTTTGATCAAATTATTTTCTAGGCTGATCTTTTTAATTTTGTACGGACATGACGTCAAGTCACCACGACCGAGGTCATCTTGCAATGGTGGGGTCTTCATATACTTGCCTAAGCCGTTGATATACAGCTCCTCCACGTTAAAGAAATACTTTTCTAATACGCACATAGCCTCTCTTAAATAGCACATGAAGAATTTTGAATCACTGATGTCAATTACCTTCAAACTATTACAAGGCTTACTGACGTTCTTAAATCCAAGCACGCTTTGGAGTGTAAATGTAGCATGCCTAAAATAAAGTTCTTGGACGGAATCACAGAGTCCGCTCTGCATGAAAGCTTGAAAATTAAACTCTCCAAAGCGAACGTTTGAAATGTCCAGGTACGTAATAGTCCTCTTTTTGTCGCGACCAGCGATGCTACGGAAAAAATCGTCTTTCGCATCGATGCTGTAGTAAGGCGAATATATGCCAGTAAGTCTTAATTTATTCAATCGCGGAAGGTGATCCGAGTTCAAGCTGCCTGAGAGGTTTTCTATTGAAAGAAGAATGTTCCCGGAAAAGTCAAGTTCTATAAGATTTTCCAAACCGTAAAATGTATCATTTTCCATATAGTTCATGAACTCATTGTGATAGCCAAGGTAGATTAGACTGAAAAGTCCTGTGAAAACACGACTGCAAAGTGATTCGCCGCCAACCGCCCATATTTCCAGACTTTCTATTTTTGACCATGGTCGGTTAGCAGAAAATGTATTTTCAGTAAGCAATGATGCATTAAGATCTTGCAAAACCACTTCGCGAATATTGTCACTGAGAACTAGTCCATTTGGATCTGATGTTCTACATGTCGCCTTATCTTCAATGCAATCACACACTGGCGAGCACGCGGATGAGCATGAAATAAACATGCAAACAGTAACTGACAATGCCACTGTTTGATACATAATTACTTTCGTAATACACTAAATACGACCTATGCCCTAAATATTCCGTTTGTTCGTTCGTTTGGTAATGCAGAATTCGAATATATACACCGGTTAAGCTCCAATGTGCAGACTGGTTTGAGGTAATTCAGAAAATTACTTGGATTCCCCTCAGGTGGTACATTCAAAAGAATACGGCATATCTCATATAAGGAAGTTATGATGGTAGGATGGTTTCGTACTTAATACGGATATATGAATTTGATTTGTTCGTTTAAACACAGGCAGGGCGGTATCCTGCTATTCACGTACCGGTGATTTTGCTAAGGAGAGTCTTCTTCCTTATAAGATTTTTTACATAACACTCGAGTTACAAATATCTATTATAACAGCAAAGTGCTACGGGGTCGTTAGGTTTCTTTTACATCCTTAACATGTTCAGGATAAGAAACAAATATACAAAATACTCATACCCCGATTATCTTTTTCATAACGAGAGTAAATATACAAAATACTCATACCCCGATTATCTTTTTCATAACCACAAACACAGACAACACATTTTCACGAATGAGATCATTTGAACAAGAATGTACATATTGACTTTAGATGTTAGTTTGCTCAACTTGTATCTTCCATTTAAGGATGTACGATCGTTTCTACTCCATTGAACTTAATTTATTTGTCGCTAAAACTAAAACAAACTTCTTATCACTTGCGGCGTTAAAGTTATATTGATTTGAGGCTGTTTGCGAAAGCACACACGTGAATGTAAAATATCCATGCGAGAGTACGAGCATGCTGTAAACACTCTCAATCGTAACCAAATTGGCCTATCACGGAGTGGTATTATCGACTTGTCGGTAGTGGCTGATGATGAAACAAAACAACATTTGTTTAAATAAATTTTTATGTTGTTGTTAATTTAAATGTTATTCAGCGAATATACTCGAAAGTCTCAATACGAATCACAAACTTAATAGTTTATGTAGTGAATATGATTGAATTCAGGAAATATCATCGACAACTCAACATGGAATGCCCAAAAAATATAGGGTCGGAATAAAAAGTAAGGGTCGATCGGGTTAGTGGAAACAAACAACTTTTGTTTACGCCTAAGCTATCCACGATAATCGCGAACGTGGAACACATTCCAAGTTATTCCCTCGTTTCGCGTTATTAACGTTTTATAACTCTCTCGATTTAAACTATCTGTTTGTTTCGCTGTGTTAGATGTTTCGCCGTTTTACAACAACAGATTAGTCATATTACGGCGGTAGTTAACAACCCACACTTTTTCTGGGATTGCTGGGTTACCACTTCAAAGTAAACATACTTATTCCTGGAACTGACGTTTGCCCTTCTTGATTCAGAGTTAGGAGATGACTGGCCGTATAACCGTTACACTGAGCCTGTAGCCACCTCTAAAGTGTATTACCATAACATTGAACCAGTAGCAACTCCTGAACGTGTATTACCGTTACACTGAACCTGTAGCCACTTCGGAACGTGTATTACCATTACATTGAACCAGTAGCAACTTCTTAACGTGTATAACATTTTCACTGGGCCTGTAGCCACCGCTGTACGTGTGTAAGCGTTACACTGAACCAATAGCCACTTCTGAACGTGTATAACCGTTACACTGAACGTGTAGCAACTTCTGTACGTGTGTAAGCGTTACACTGAACCAATAGCCACTTCTTAACGTGTATAATCGTTAAACTTAACCAATAGCCACTTCTGAACGTGTATAACCGTTACACTGAACGTGTATCAACTTCTGAACGTGTATAACCGTTACACTGAACGTGTTTCAACTTCTGAACGTGTATAACCGTTACACTGAACGTGTATCAACTTCTGAACGTGTATTACCGTTACACAGAACCAATAGCCACTTCTGAATTTCTTTTTAATAGTATTTGCGAGTATCGTGCAATGCTTTTGTTTGGTTGAAAGTTGAGTGCAAATTTGTACGGGGACCGCAAGCGCACTCTGGACATCCGCAAATCGTCGAATATCCGTGCGACTGATGGTTAATCTCTCTCGGAAACCGAACGGAGTCTATGCGACATCATTGTAGAGGCCACTTGACTTCCTTGTGGAGACGTTTTATGTAATATCATCACGCGCTCTACCCATGCTACCCGAGAAGACATCTTTCGGTACAACATATTTTTCGACTACAAGCCGACTATGTTTTAAAATAATTATAAATAACATTTGAGTAACAAACCAACATAAGTGAGTGCGCCTGTAAATCGTACGATCTCGTGTGAAGCGCTACCGCTGTGATATCGTTGGACTAGTCAGGTGGTAGACAAATGTCACAAGATATACATGTCATACATGTGGCCTACATAGTCTTTCTAAGATTAAATCAGGTGATCTAGTTTGTGTATGCATGAAACACATATTTTAACTCGATAAAGATATTGTTAAGATTAACAATTTGACCAATTTTTGTTTTAACATTGGGTCATAAATAAGGATATATAGGCAACACAGTGTTTCAAAGATTGAACACTATGACCTAGTGTTTGGA
>VMBQ01005821.1:0-61464 GCA_007657795.1 Dreissena rostriformis | reverse complement strand
TGAAACTCAAACTTCTGCTTGATCTTTATTAGATAGATTTTATTCTTTATGCCAAATTTAGTACAAAATCATTTTGGTCATTTTGGCATGCATGTAAAATTGTATGGGTATTTGCAATTTAGAACCAAGTAATTCCAAATCCCAATTTCACGATGCTAATTTCACTATTTTAATTTCCTTTTGTTTTTACAGCATGCAATGAATTAGCTCTGGATTTTCAAATTTGTGAATTTCAGGTCCGCCATTTTTCAACAACAGCTTTGAAAAACAAGGCTGTCAATGTAAGTATTTCAACGAAGAAACCTAAAATTGGTAACAGGACAACCAAATATTTGGTGGTATGGACAATCTTAAATTAGTAAAAAAAAAGAAATTTGTAGTTCAATTTTTGGCATGTAAAATGTCCCTCTTGCTCTCAATGTTGTGTAAGAAAAGAAAAGAAATTTGATGAATTCCCTTTGTAACAATCGATGTTTATTATTTTGTCTGCATAGATAGTTTATACCTTTTTTTTCTTTGAGATAAACATTGTCAGTAACAGAGAGTTTGTTCATCAGCATATTTAGTGTTAATGTTTATACATGTATGTATTCTTGTCAAGTGCTTGTTTTGAAGTAATTATGTAATAAATTATTGTAATTTATTACAACAACTGTTAACCACTGTAAACCATAGTGTATTTCATTCAATTTTCAAGGACAACAGACATTTTTAGAGATGTGAAATTTTAGGGTTCCTTAAGGATGGATAAGTGGATTCAAAAGTAGAGTACTGAACACTCAAATTAATGTTGTAAATTATAAAGTCTGATAATCATTTATTTATTATACTTATAAACAAAATCCAATCTGATATATTTAGAACTGTTCAAAGTACTGTCCAAAATCCATTTGAAGACAAAGAAAATGGTATTCAGGGCTCCCCCTGGCTTAAAATTTTCTTGAGCCAAAATTGCCTTAAAATATAGGCATTATTTTCATTCTGGCAGTTTTATGAGATTTTATGCAGAAAAAGCTGTAGCCGAATACATTTAATTTAGCCAAATGTGCTAATTTGTAGCCATTGGCTAATTTGGTGAATGGCAGTGCAATCCAATTCTATTGGAGTACAAAATATGACCATTGACGTTTACTTTGCACAGATACCTTTGCGAGTCTACGGACTGGAAGGGCGCTATGCCACAGCCCTCTACTCAGCAGCTGTTAAAGAGAAGAAGCTAGACACAGTGGAGAAGGAAGTGAAAGCTTTCCAGGTTTGGAAAATGAAATAGGAATTATACTTAAATTCTATTTTTTTTAATTTTTAATTTAACAGTGTTAAACAAATTATATAAAGATTAGGGAGGGGGGTATTTTTTACTTTTTTACCAAACAAGTTATTTCCTACTCTGAGAAGGATATTCCATGACAGAACGCTTCAGAATCTTGTTGTTAATATTTTTGCTTTATATATAAAAGTTTATTTCGCAAATATGGTCAAAAGAAGCAAAAAATGAAAGACAACCTGGAATACTGCAAAAAAGTTAAGAAACAACACCTAAAATTAGGATCTGTATTTTTAGTGGAAACTCCAATTTTTTGCAAAAGTGACAAAGTCTTTCATAAATTTAGTAATCAATAAATATTTTGTAACTTAAATGTAAAAAGGAATATGTTTATCCTGTACTTAATAATGTAAATAAATTCAGTTCACAACTATCATTGCAGGGCTCGACATTAACTTTTGAAGCCACTTGTCCGGACGGTCAAGTAGACCAAAATTTCACTTGTCCTGACCAAAAAGCAACTTGTCCTGACCATTATATCTTATTCTGCTCAGAACTTTGCAAAATAATGAAATAATACAAAATGCTCAAATCATAAAGACTTTAATTGTTTTAAATACATGTTAACATAATTGTTGGCAATTTCAATACAAAAAGAACTGACGAGAATATCAGGAAAACACGAGATTATTGATTTTTAAACATTATACAAAGCCATAATACCTGACAAAAACTTGTGTTTTGTAAAATCATTATGTACATAGAGATGACGTCACTACGTTAATTGTCTGTAAGATTGGTGTGTACCGGTTTCATAAAATGCATATTCTTTACAAGGGAGAATATTCTTGTTATCTTGGCAAAGAAAAATGTTAAAGGTTGCTTCCCTTATGAACAGTAAGGTGTAGTTTCCCATGGAACTATCGGAATATCTCACGCTTTGTCGTTTAAACGTAAACAAAATATAATCGAACAAGTTTTGTGGTAACACCACAGAAAAAACGGATTTAAAGGCATTTTTTCTAAGTAATTAAATTATAACGACCACTTGTCCCGTCGGACTAGCAAATTCTTTATTGACTTGTCCGGGCTAACAATTTGGTTGTCCCGGACAGTCGGACTACCGTTAATGTCGAGCCCTGATCATTGTAAAGTCTGAATGTGGGCTAGAAACTTAATACAAAATTCACTGGCTCAAAGTACACTGTCTGCAGACTCCCCTATTTGAGATAGAAAAATAGCATGTACAAAACAGTTTTTGAATGACACACTGTCACAGAAGAATAGATATCTGCGGCAGTGCCCAAATGTCATTGATCAATGATCATGCTAGTATATAAATACAGAACACCCTTAAATGTAAAAAAACTATCGAAGCCTTAACTTTTAAAATGCATCAGTCATCTTTTAATGTCCTTAGTTTAATCTTTATACTTTCAGAGCCTTGTTAGCCAAGATGTCAAGTTAGCTGCCTTTTTGAAAGACCCTTCTCTTCATAAGGGGACCAAAGTCAGTAAGTATCTTAGTTGGAAGAGAAGTATTGGGTAAAAATCATGGCCATATTACGACTAATTTTGCTTATATGTAGGGCTTTTTATGACCCTCAGCATCTACAGATGCCGGTAGGCATCAGTAGCCAATTGTATAAATATGGATAATTTTAGTCAATCCAAAAGATAACCTAATTCGGATAAAGATAACCGAAGTCAAATACCTTGGCTAAATATTATTCAAAACTACTTAACCAAAATGACAACTGTTTGGATATCTTTTTTTATACAATCGCTATTAAACCCCAAAAGATATCCTTAAAGTGAAGATAACCAAAAGTACTAGCCAATTGTATAAATCTGGATAACTCTTATCCAGCGGATAACTTTTGGTTATCTTCAATTTTACGATATCTTTTTTTGAAGATAACCAAAAGTTATCCGCTGGATACGATTTATCCAGATTTATACAATTGGCTACAGGTCTTTTTCAGCCATATCTACCAGTAGGTTCAACGCCTAAGTGAAATGTTAAAATAAATTCCTAATTCTCAATTTGATTTTTTTTTTTTTAAAGAAGTGCCTAATTATTATTATTTCTCAGTTTCCAAAGTATATAAGTGAAATTTATATGATTTTGTTCTTAGAATTTGCATTATAATAAAGAGTTATTTTAAATTACTTTTTCACTAATCAGTGTTTTTTTCACATGAAAAAAATCCCGAAATTGCATATTTCTCTAAATGGCCAGCGAAAGGCCTGGGCATATCATAATTCGCCTATCCGTTTGTTTATTCATTCTTCCATCCATACAAGGTTAACCCAAAATGATGTTTCTTGCAAAACTTTTATACTGGAATTGAAGATGTCTTATGACCCTGTCAACAAACTTGCAATACCTGACCTCATTTCGAACTTTATATTGACCTACTTTTAGACTTTGACCAATTCAGAAGGTCCACACTTTTGGTTAACTTAAAATGATATGTTTCATCGTAAATCAATAATGCTTGCCTTGAAGCTTTGATACTTTAAAGGAGCATGTCTTAGAACACTATCACCACACCCAGATCATCTGACCTCATTGTGACCTTGGTATTGACCTTCTTTTAGACTAAGTTCCAAATGCTTGTTAACTTTTTCGAAGCACTGGAACCCCCAAAGATGCTTTGTTTTTGGTTTAAAGGCTGTAATATGATCTAGACTTAAAAAATGTCAACAATTCTGTTAAGATCAGAAGGGGAAAAATTGTGTTATGCTGTACAGTGTGGAGTCCAGAATATGTCATATATTTATGATACAATATGTTTTACAAAAGTGAGAGAAGGTTATGGAAGTTGTGAGACTTTCCTATGATTTGAAATAGAGTTAACTTGTCAGAATTTTATTGATCAAATGATTTTAATGTATGTTCATTTGTTGAAAGAAAGTATACAGACAATAACAATATCATTTTATTGCATAATGTTCAGATTTTTTTATATAATGAAAGTGTTAAACATGCTTTACTGTACTTATTCTCAAAAAAATGAATTTCACATTTTTTACAAGTTTGCAACTCATTTATTAACAATTATGAGAAGTTTGTGACTCAATTTTTTTCCATTAAGAAGTTTACAACTCATTTTTTTGCAATTGTGAGAAGTTGGTGACTAAAAATTTGAGGGGCCAATGGCAGCTTCACAAATATAAGAAATAATAGCGCTAACATGTCTTGAAAAAAGCCATAATTTTACATTTGTATGTGACACTGGTCACTCATATGTAATTTCTGTTGCTTAGATTAATGCAGTACAACAGAATCTTCTCCCTTCATTTCAATCAAGAAACATCACTCGTTGATTCATACTTGCAGAATAGTCCCCCAAAATGGTAATGCCATGTTGTTAATTGCAGTGTTCACTCCAGCTGTAATCACAACAGCCTTGGGCTAATGAAATGTTCAGGCTATTCGATTTTTATGCCCCTAAGGTGGGCATATATTGATCACACTGTCCGTCTGTCTGTCCATCTGTCTGTCCATCTGAAGTTCCGTCACACTTTGCGTTTAGGTTTTGAAAAATGTGGAAAAACACTTTGCGTTTAGGTTTAGAAAAATGTGGATAAAGGGGGCTTATGTCATCCTATGGTGACAAGCCTTGTTTTTTTCTGTTTCTATAAAAAGATAATTTGACAGTATGGTTGACATGGGTTTTGTAGAACAGTCATCTATTAAAATCTATGGAAACACTTAAAATAAATGTAATTAATTAATGAATATTAAATATGTTTTTTTTTAGGCTACAAAATACCCTATAGATAGTTAAACGATGTTATCATATATTGTAACTTTTGAATCAGCATAATAAACCAATGAATTTTAAGTTGTGAAAACCTAATTATTAACCCTTTCCCACTCAATAGCGATGTGAAAATGGCTTTGTGCAAAAAACATAAAACCAGAACAGCCTGCGAGTTACTCTCAGGTTGTTCAGGTTTTATGCTGTTTGCTGCTCATCAGTATCTAATGGTTGGAAATGAAGCCTTAAAGACTTGAATCTAGTAAGAAAAGTCTTAAATTTAATTTGATTGCCTCAGGGACTACAAACACGTTGAAATGCGTATCCAAGTGGTTAATACAAGTTTCCTCATTTCAGATGCTATGAACCAGGTTGTTGCGTCACAGAAGTATTGCAACATTACTAACAACTTCTTTGGTATGTATGCCAGTGTTTTTTTTCGTTCAAATTCAGGGCCCGTATTCGGGCCCCATTACCAATGGATATTTTATATATTTTTTTCCCAAATGGGACCTCAAAATTCCCTATTGAAGGTTTCCAAATAAAAAAAAAAAAAGAAAAAATGGGGGGGGGTTCTTTAGATTTAGTTCATCTCCCATCCGGCTCTATACGTTGAACATAAGTAAACATAATATTGAAAACACTTTTGTTCTCAATTTTGAAGCATTTGTTAGCAAAACAACAACAACAATGATTTCCAAATTTTAGTCAAAACACCAATAACTTCTTTGGTATGTATGCTAGTCATCAATAAATCACTGCAACATTACCAACAACTTCTTTGGTATGTTTGCTAGTCATCAATTTATCATTGCAACATGATTACTAACAATTCCTTTGGTATATATGCTTGTCATCAATTAATCACTGCAATATTACCAACAACTTCTGTGGTATGTATGCTAGTCATCAATTAATCACTGCAATATTACCAACAACTACTGAGGTATGTATGCTTGTCATCAATTAATCACTGCAATATTACTAACAACTTCGTTGGTATGTATGCTAGTCATCAATTAATCATTGAAACATTACCAACAACTACTTTGGTATATATGCTAGTCATGAATTAATCATTGAAACATTACCAACAACAACTTTGGTATATATGCTAGTCATCAATTAATCACTGCAACATTACCAATAACTTCTTTGGTATATATGTTAGTCATCAATTCATCACTGCAACATTACCAACAACTGCTTTGGTATGTATGCTTGTCAGTTAAGTACTGCAACATTCACCAACAACTTCTTTTGTTGTGCTAGTCACTACAGTATCTTATATTTAAACTCCAGCCTATCTCAGGAAACAACTAAAGCATTTTATAATGTGCATAGTAAAAGGTGTTTTAAATGCAACACATGATCATGCATGTTTGTTGTTAACTTACATGAAGCAATGTCTTAAGAGTTGTTCACCCAATAAGGTGAGTTTGTTTTAGTATTAAATGATAACCATATTAAGTCTCGACTCTAAAGGCTTCACAGAGGCAAAAAACCCATACACAACAGTGAGTTTTTTTGCTAAAACCTACCACCGAAAATGGGCTGTTCCCCCAATGACAAAAATAGTGAACTCCCCCCCCCCCATAAAAAAATCCCCAAAATTGCCAATTTTAAGCATATCAACACAAATTATGGTAAACTTGATTGTAAGCAGAAACTCAAATAGAACTTTTAATTATAAAATGTCAGTTTAACATAGTATTTTGCTCAATACTGATAGACAATCTGAAAATGTAATATTTTAATAATACTTATAATATTTCATTTTTCCTAATTTCGTGGTTTTTAACACCTTTTCATAAATCGTAAAGCCAAAGGCTGTAAATATAAAGAAAAAAACACAACCACACTAACTAAGTATTAGGTGTTGGTAAGGAATAGGTTGGTTCAACATATCTCTGGTTGGTGTTTACACTAACCAAGCCCATCATTCATAAAAGAGATGGACATGGATTAATAATCAGTGTAATTCATTAATTTAATTTAGGCCTAGAAAATGTTTCAATCAGACTCGTAAAAAGACATAGTGCATTGAACCTGTGTGATGTCAGCAATGATGTTGTTTAATTATATATTATGTTATTTAAATAAAGTATAAGATACATATGACATGTACATGATTCTGGGCTCGTTACCCTTTAGCTGGGCAACCAAAGTACCGGTGCTCAAGATTTTAATGGCAACCAATTGTAAAAAGGTCGGGTTCCATCCCTGCGTAATGCAGCTGTTAGATAATGATGATCATGTTTTCCAGGAGTGTTATCCGAGAATGGTCGTCTCCCGAAGACCGAACTTGTGATCCAGAAATTCAGCGAGATCATGGCCGCACACAGGGGTGAGGTTGCCTGCACAGTCACTGTGGCAGCCGTAAGTGGGATTGTTACTTATTTCAATGTATTGGTGTTTTTAGTTGAAAAAATTGTTGCTATGCGTTTTCCATGTAGGGAAGACGGTGTATTCAGGCGACGCTTCCATTTAGGCACATTGGATGGCGAAATATTAATAACTGGATTTTAGAGTTAGAAAAATAAAAAATGACCACTTGCCAATGCACTTTATATAGTAGCTCATTGTCAGAGTTAACGGAGAATGATTGAGATTTGTACGTCCTGTGTATTAGAAAACAGCATACTTGTGGTTAATCAGACGTCCTATGGACTTTTGCAAATGGACATACGATCAAAGTTTTCAGGTGCAATTTACGCCCAGACGTCCATGGACAGATGCTTTGGGCAGGGCTTGCATTGTCTGTGCAAGCCTCTTGTAATTATATTACAAAATATATTAAATGCAAAATTAACCAGGATATAATGGAAGCATTGGGTTGGGGACGGTCACACAATGGTATATTGATATATATTTTGTCATTGATACTTTGCTCTTGGCTCATGTAGAGTGTTTTGTAACCCTGTAGCCCCTGGATGACGCCACCCTGAAGGAGGTGAAGACGTCCCTTAATGGCTTCATCAAGCAGGGGCAGACACTGCACGTGAAAGTGGAGGTAAGCCTGCGCGCTGAAGGCCCCATTACTGTGTGCATAATGGTATATATGAGCCTCGCTCTGTGAAAAGGGGTTTTGATGCATGTGCGTAAAGTGTTAGAAAATTGTTCATATGCCCATTATGTGATTTTAAATGATTTCTTGGTCTTGTATTGTTGGACAAGAATATTTCTAAATGCTTAAAACTACAACAGATTTGACAGAATGCTATAATTGTTATGTTTGGGCTGGAAAGCTCAGTTAAAGCTCTTGACTATGAATCCAAGGATTGTGGGGTTGATTCACATTCAGGCCATATTATTTGTCAAAATTCTTCTATAGCCAATGTCCGCTTACCTCTGTTTTAAGTAGGTCATTAAATCAGTTACTGGCAAAAGAGTGTGTCATTAGTACAGGGCCCGTATTCACCAAATAATTCTTAGACTTACGTCTAAGAATGAAGAATATTTTTTAAATTGGAATATTCACAAATTGCTTTAATTCTCGGTCAAACTTGGCATTAACCACTTCTACCTACATCATTCTTCATGTAGAACATATTATAAATGGCATACTTACCAATAGTAGCCTGTATATATTCAAACGCTATACATATTTTTCTTGGTTCGAAGTCTATTCTTTATAATAAAGTCTAAGAGTGGGTTGGTGAATACGGGCCCTGGTAAACCAGCTGACACTGGAAAAGAGCAAGTAATTCAACTGACTGCAGTGATATAAGTGAAACTGTTGAATACGACTAAAAATCCCAAGAACAAACAAACAAACTATATGTGTTGGTTCTGAGAAAACTGGGCATAATGCATGTGCCTAAAGTGTTGTCCCAGATTAGCCTGTGCAGTCCGCACAGGCTAATCAGGGATGGCACTTTCCGCCTAAACTGGATTTTCGCTAAGAAGAGACATCATTTAAACGAAAAATTCCATAAAAGCGGAAATTGTCGTCCCTGATTAGCCTGTGCGGATTGCACAGGCTAATCTGGGATGACACTTTACGCACACGCATTATGCCCAGATTTCTCAGAACGCGACACATATTTCTCATGTTATTGCCAGGTTGACCCTGCCATCATGGGAGGTATGACTGTGAACTTTGGGGACAAGTTTGTGGACATGTCCACCGCCACCAAGGTGAAGAAGTACACCGCTCTGCTCCAGGAGAATGCATAATCATCTATCTGTATAGGACATAGAAGTGTAGAACTGTGTGCGCATAACGTGAGGCAAACTAGGGACTTGTTTCTCCATTTATTGTTTGGAATATATGCCACTTTTGAAAGTGTGTTTTTTTAGAGTTGAAATGCATTTGTTTGAATTGTATAAACATCAGATTCAAATAAATTTATTATAATAATATTTGTTTCATGTTTCTCTGCCTATTTTCTGTCACTTAAAATGTCTCCTCGTGGAACACACATTTTCTTTTAGAATGATCCAGGCACTATTTCTTCGCGTTTCTACATAGAGAAACTTTTGCGCACATAAGCACCCCACCAGCGTGACTGCAAAGTAATAATAATACATATTCTTTACCGGATGGGATAAAGACTACAACAGCATAGCACATGTGCCCATCAATGTATTAATTAAGACTAGTTAAAAAGTTATTTTTTGGTCACATGTACATTTTGAACATGAACCATTGTACACATTTCAAATGATTTGAACATGAGCAAGCACATCAACACAATAAGCATACTTGTGAAAACACATGATTTCAGCAATTCTCATTAAACTATTCTGACATATTAGGCCCTAAAAAATTGTTTTTGTCCACTAAACTGACTGACCCTAATATGTTGGTCTTACTTGTTGAATTGACGATAATTTGCGCAAAATTAACATTGAACGCCTACTTATTTTTATGCCTCCGGTAGGGTGGCATATAGCAGTTTTACTGTCCGTCAGTCTGTGTGTCCGATTTTTTGTGTGCCACAATTAATTCCATTTTATAACCCCGTGACTATATCTATTGATACCACAATTGATCACTAAAATGGTACCATATTTACTGTTCAAGTGTCGTATGAATATATATAGGCGCGGGGTTATAAAATGGAATTAATTGCGTACACAAAAAATTAAAAACTAGCATTTTATATCTACAAACATCCATGTTACCAGAAAACATCTCGTTTTGAAATTTTGGCTTTTGCTATAAGGAACATTGATTTATTATTAGGTATCTTTATTTTACGAAATACTTCACGAAATTTCCGTTGATTTTTGAGTATTAATATTACTTTAAAATTGGCCATAACTTTTGCAATATTGAAGATAGCAACTTGATATTTGGCTTGCATGTGTATCTCATGGAGCTGCACATAAAATGAAAACCTGTAATTTTTTTTTTGTACCGTGAACATACATGTTTTTCACTAATTTTTGGTCTCCCAAATTGAGTTTCCTATAAAAATAGCAATTCACACATTCAAAGATGATAAACGGTACTCTAGAACGTTTCTAGTTCAATAAGTATTATTATGGGTACCCTATTATTATAATGTTACCAAGGTTCTTACAAAAGGCAATACGTCTTATTTAAGAAAGTGTAGGGTAATGGCTCTTGTGTATGGTACTTTTCCTCATTGTTATCTATTCACTCATGAAGCGAAACTGATATTTAGTATAAAATGCAAAAGTACTTTTTATTAGAAAAAGTTTCCCTTTGCGCCAAAACGTACCCGGATGTTTTAAACTTATAACGTAACGTCAAGACGACGATTTTGACCTCAAATGTTTATAGCTTCGCTAACAAACGACAACGCAGTAACGAGCTCCGTTAAAAAAAAATACAGAAAACAATGAATTTTGCATCAAATATGGCCCAAGAAGGATATAAAAACAAACGGTACATATTTTAAAACGCATTTACCTCGAAATTCTTTAGTAAAGTTCGTTCATTTGGTGTATTTTTCAGTCATAAAAATTAGCATTGCTTGATGGGGTGACGTGACGACGGGAAATCATTTCTTTTCTTTGTGGCGTTTTATAGCTCTATATACCTATTTATGAAACTAAAATTTTATGTATCTAAATGTATTAAGGTAAGCGCATTCAACACAACACGCTGGGTATGCTGATACTTGGATAACGGATGCCACTTGTTTACCAGATAAACACAAAAGCAACGAGCGAAATTTAAGTTCCTCATTTTTTTATGTTTATCCTTAATATAAGTATTTGAGACACGCTAAACGCTTCATGGTTGAGTTGATTTTTGGTATATCCTATTGTATTGTGAAGAAAGAATTTCAATGAAGAATGTTGGATTTTTGCCAAAAAAGAGAGAACATTCCCTCGGTAAAAAGCATAAACTGGATGATCAGTACACATTTTATCAACATAAACATACTTAGAAATATTGAAATACAGTTTTTGCTATTCCAGCATGTAGAGTAATTAGTGTGCTTCAAATACTGAACTTTTAATAGTACTAAATGATCTATGAACGAACATAGAGCATTTTTAATAGGTGCTATGCATGATAGTGAAGACACTTTGATTCCCGATAAAGAGCACTTCGGATAACGATGCCTCAACAAAATGGGCACTCTGATACCCGAGCTTTATCATAGACTAAACATGCCTTTATTTATATTGTTACTATTCTTACCAAGGTGTTTGATATCCCAGCATGTAGAGTAATAACTGATCTTAAAATACTGCAAATTGTATAGTATTCTATGAAATATGAACGAAGATAAAGCATATTTTTATAGGTGGTTTGCATGATGTTGTAGACACTTTGATTCCCGATAACGGACACGTCGTATATCGGATACTTTAAAAAAAATTAGCACTCTTATATGTTGTAGACCGGCGAGATAACCGGTGTTGTACCAAGAAAGCAGACATCGCGAGGAATGTATATAAGCTTCAACGTTACAATTGATATAAGAAAAATAAATTGAAACTTTATGCTAAAATGTTCAGATTTTAATCCCCAAGATGTAGTACCTTAATTGTATATGACATGAAAAACAAACACACAAAATAAGAAAAATGAAGCACATTTTCGGCGATTCGTTTTTAATTTACGTCAGTACAGAAATTGTTAATAATTGCCTGCTAACTATAACAGGATTAAACAGCGAACTTTGCATTTCTGGTTAACTAAAAATAGTGTGTTATATCTGTTAACAATAGTCCAGTGAACGGAGACTGAGGTGCAATTGTCATTAACCCATTTATGCCTAGTGGACTCTCCCATCCTTCTAAATTGGATCAATTTATTTCCAAAATTAGGGATGTCTAGTATATTTATTTCTATATTTAGAATATTTCTTACAAAAATTCCTTTAAGCAAACAGCGCAGACCCTGATGAGACGCCGCATCATGCGGCGTCTCATCTGGGTCTACGCTTTTTGCATAGGCCTTTTTTCTAGACGCTAGGTATAAATGGGTTGAGATGATCGGCTAAAGAAGTGTCCATGAAAATGTGACATCCGACTCTTTTAACATTTGGTTTTCCTCAAATACGTCAGTAATCTACACATTTTGCATGTTGTAACATTAATAGACATATTGATCTTTCAATGCGAATGGTTAACACGTTCTTGATTTATTTAATAGAATTTTAATTTTGTTGAAATATGTACTGATCATATCTAGTTCATCTGATTTTCGATGGAATTTCATCTCTTTTTTTCATATAATCGACCGTTTTCCCGCGAATTTCTGGTAAGTGCTATACCATTAATCGGCCAAACAATTTCCGTGTCTGAAAACCCAATGAACAGAACATAAATGAAAAACCATTGCAGAACTCATCTCTCGCGCGTGGCTTTTGTTGTTCTCTGTGTGAGAACGCTGTGTATAATCGAAGTGCCATCCGTTATCAAAGTATCCGTATGACCGGCGTGATTCAATGAGTGCTGCTTTTGTACGTTGAGTTTTTTCAAAATAATTGGCATTTAAAAAAACATGTGTAGCAAAATTCTAAAAGTTATGCGTTTTGGAAAAAAAAGATGTGATAGAATCTATAAATAAAGATAAATAACTAAAGTTTTACATGTAATGATTTCCCCCAATTTTAGGTTGGCCGCATTTATAGGAATGGATGAAAATATAGGAAAGAAGGATAAGTGTCATTGAAATGTATATCAACACGTATTGACTATAAATGATCGGGCAATTTGTATTTCCAAACATTGATTGGTAACAGAAAACATTAAAACCAATATATCTGCCAAGTTTGATAGAAGCCTCCATGCAACGTTGAATTACTGAGGTTCTGTGTGTCTCGTATGTTTAAAATATCTGAACTGTAGTACGTGTGTTATAATTGTTTATTTAACAAAGAATCGCTATACACATGTACATTAAAACAATCCCAACATCCCCAAGCATATGAGTCGCGCTCTTCGAAAACGGCGCTTAATGCATGTGCGTTATGTATCGTCCCGGATTAGCTTCTTCAAATTGAAAAGGCTAATCAGGGACGACAATTTCCGCGTGTAAGGATTTTTTTTCCGTTTAAAGTAAGTCTGATCTTAAATGCTGTTAAGGCGGATAGGGTCGTCCTTGATTGGCCTGTGCGGCCTGCTCGGGCTAATCTGGAAAGACACTTTTCGCGCATGCATTAAGCACCGTTTTCACAGAGCGCGGATCATATACAATGTTGAAGTGGTTGAATGTTTTTGTACTTTCTGATACAACTGAGTATAGTGATAGCAACTAGCGCTGAATTAAGCCAACATTTTAAGTGGGTAGCATACGTGTATTTTGGGGAATTATTAATGACCGAAGACATGACATTTACTGTTCCAGACAAATAATTAACACTGACTACAATCGACAATTTTCCCTATAAACTGTTGTTGTGATATAACAATCTTGGCGATGTTATTTTTTCTCGTTTTAAAATATAAACAAACAGTGGCAAAGTATTAAAGAAAAAGACCATGTGATAGTTTTCGAAAATTATTTATCTGATCATTCGTTCTCAAATTCATTCAAATATGATAATATCAGGAGGGGGTCTTCTTTCGGAACGCCCAATTTCAGCCAGTCTAAAGCCCTGTGTTATTCGCACCCGATGACTCATAGTAACATTAATATTGAAGAAATTGAGTACTAGATGCTTAAATAATTTATAATTAAAAGTTCTCTTTTGCGCAAAAACTTACCCGGATGTTTTGAATATATGACGTAACGTCAAGACGACGATTGTGACGTCAAATGTTGTAGCTTACGCTAACAAACAACAACGCAGTAACGAGCTCCGTTAAAAAATACAGAAAACAATGAATATTGCATCAAATATGGCTCAAGAAGGATATACAAACAAACGGTATATATTTAAAAACGCATTTGCCTCTAAATTCTCAAGAAAAGTACGTTCATTTGGTGTATTTTTCAGTCATAGAAATTAGCATTGGTGGGTGGGGTGACGTTTTCCTTGACGACAGGATATTACTTCTTTTCTTTTTTGGCGTTTAATTACGGTACCCAGAAATATTTGAAAATAATATTTAAGTTATCCAAAAGGACAAAGTTCAGAGCGTTCGATGAGTACCGCTTTGGACGTTGAGTGATTATGTTGCGTGACATTTTTCTTTAATTTGTATTGAGCCTCTTTTTCTGCATATTCGGGCACTTCGACTTCGACTTCGACTTCGATGAGGTACTTCACAAAATCCAATTGGACATCGGGTGAAGGTGCGGGTGACTGTACAGGTGCGGGGGGTCGGATGCTCCCAAAAATAAATGTGACTTAAAATGTTCAACTTGTATGTACACTTTACAATGTTAATGATAGCCGATTACACCACCACTGCCGGCTGAAGAGCAGCCTTAAAACTGTCTACAGTGTCTAGCTGAAGCACTTGGTCAGGTAGACGATTCCACGGGACGATAACTCGCGGGAAGAAAGAATGTTGATAAGCATTTATCTTACAGTGATAAGGAATGAATTTCATCTCGTGTCGAGCTGATGGAACAGGCAGAATTGATGTTGGAACTGCAACTAGTTTGTGCACAACTTTATACATAAGTACTAAGTCCGCGTTGTATCTTCGTTTTTCCAAAGAAGGCCAATTCAACTCCTGGATCATTGATGTTACACTACTAGGGTTCTGGTAATTAAACGGTTTGCCAAGTACGAATCTGGCGGCATTACGTTGGATTTGTTCAATTTGTGACACTTGCGTTTTTTGTTGGGGATTCCAAATTGTAGAGCTGTATTCCAATTTCGGTCTCACTAACGTGTGGTAGGCGCGTTCTTTGACTTGTTTAGGACAATGTCTTAGATTGCGTTTCAAGAAACCTAAGGCACTGGNCTTTATTTGGAATGTTATCAAGGTCTTCGTTAGTAAATACTGAGCAGAATTGTTCATTAAGCATCTCGGCTTTGTCTTTCGCGCTTTCACCGATCCGTCCGTTGTTTTTTAAGGTACCTATGCTCATAGAGTCCTGTTTCCTGGATTTAATGTATTTATAAAAGTTTTTACCCGCTTTGTCATTTTCTGGTTCAATTAGCCTACTGATGTAGTTGTAGTAAGATGTATGTAGTTCATTTCTGACCGTTTTTCTATATTTATGAAATGTTTCTTTGTCTTCGCTGCTTTGAGATTCCCTGGCCCTATTGTACAGTTTTTGCTTTTTATTTATCATCCGTTTTAATTTATGTGTCATCCATGGTATGTCTGGTTTTCCTTTCAGTACTTTTTTCGGGATGTTTCTTTCCATGGTTGAGAATAATGCATCTTTGAAACTAGTCCAATTTTCTTCTACTTTTTTGGATGAAGTTAAGTTAATCATTCAATGACTTTGACTAACAATTGATTACTATGTGCAGATTGTTTTTGACTTACAGAAAGGCACTTAAGAGTTATTTTATTTTTGATAGTGAACAATAACAATTTCAACAAAAATGAGATGAGATAAAACATAAAATTGTCTTTACAACAAAATAAGGGAAAAATAATTTGCATATCTGATATTTCCTTAGTAACAGATCAAATCGTAAAACGAACCCTAGCAACCCAGTGTTTGATTTTTCCTATTAATCTTTTCAGTCATCAGTTTGGTTCTAAAATACTATTTTTTGATATAAAACATTAAATAAATCTTCTTTGAGACTAATAAACACCAAAGTACTGTTTATGAGAGAATGTTGTTTTATTATTTGTATTTACACAACATTTGTATCAAAATTGGACAAAATATATTATTCGTGCGTTTTGAGCTTAAAAAGAACATGTGTGCGATATAATTTTCTTAACAAAGATAAATAACTTAAATTGTATATGAAATATGAAAAAGTTTCCAAAATATTGTATTGGCCGAATCTATAGGAATGGATGAAACTAACGGAAAAAAGGAATACGTGTCATGAACATAGTATTCATTATAAATGCTCGGACAATTTGTATTTCCAAACATCGATTGGTTACAGTATCAATAAAAAAAAACAATATCTCTACTCTTTTGGTATGATATTCCTTGCAAAATAAAACTAATGACGTTCTGTAGGTCTCGTTACGTATGTTTAAAATATCATAACTGCACTACGTGTGTCATAATGGTTTATCTAACACAGAATCGCTATTCATATAAACAAATCCGCTCTGGTAAAACGGGGCTCAATGTATGTTCGTAAAGTATCGCCTCAGATTAGCCTGTACAATCCGCACAGGCTAATCAGTGACGACACGTATCGCTTATAAGGATTTGTTCGTTTAAAGCAAGTCTCTTCTAAGCGAAAATCCAGGTAAGGCGGCAAGTGTCTTCCCTGATTAGCCTGTGCGGACTGCACAGGCTAATAATGTGAGGACACTTTGCACACATGCATTAAGTCCCGTTTTCCCATAGCGCGGCTCATATACTATGCTTAAGTGTGTGCATGTACGTGCAATAACTTATACAACTGAAAACTATCTAAACATGCAAAACTCAAACGCGCAGATAGAACTAAAACAAAAGCAACACAAACATGTGCTTTTCTATTTAGGAAATATTCTACTATATGTCTACGTGTTATGTCTTACTGTCTGACCGTCCGTGCGTCAATCCGTCAATCCGCACGTTTTGCCTGTATGTCTTTTTTGTTCAATCATCGATTTATTACCAAAATATTATGCACATTTTAATTTATCCTATGCTTTGCTGTGTAATTTGGTGAATTATTAATGACTGAAGACTGGACATTTACTGTTCCAGACCATGAATAACACTGAAAACAATCGACAGTTTACACTGTAAATTGATGTCGTGATATTACAATCAAGATGGTGTAATTCCCGTTTTAAAATATAAACAAACAGTGGAAAAGTATTATATGAATTGCCAATTTGAAGGTTTTTGAAAAGTATTTTTCTATCCTATCATTCTTTCTCAAATTCATTCAAAGATGAAAATATCAGAACGGGGTCTTCGTTCGGAATGCCCAATTTCAGCCATTCTTAAGCCCTGTGTTATTCGCACCCCATGACTCATAGTAACATTAATATTGAAAAAAATGAGTGCTAGATGCTAAAATGATTTTTGTATTAAAAATTATTTCCCTTTTGCGCCAAAACTTTCCCGGATGTTTTGAACTTATGACGTAACGTCAAGACGACGATTGTGACGTCAAATGTTTATTGCTAACGCTTACAAACAACAACGCAGTAACGAGCTCCGTTAAAAAATACTGAACACAATGAATATTGCATCAAATATGGCTCAAGAAGGATATAAAAACAAACGGTGCATATTTTAAAATGCATTTGCCTCTAAATTCTTAAAAAAGGACGTTCATTTGGTGTATTTTTCAGTCATAGAAATAAAGCATTGGTGGGTGGGGTGACGTTTTCCATGACGACATCATATTACTTCTTTTCTTATTTGGCGTTATATTACTGTATGTTTTACTGTTTGACCGTCCGTGCGTCAATCCGCACGTATTGCCTGTATGTATTTTTTGTACAATCATCGATTAATTACCAAAATATTATGCACATTTTAATTTATCCTATGCTTTGCTGTGTATTTTGGGGAATTATTTATGACTGAAGACTGGACATTCACTGTTCCCGACCATGAATACCACTGAAAACAATCGACAATTTTCACTGTAAACTGATGTCGTGAAATTACAATCAAGATGCTTTTATTCCCGTTTTAAAATATAAACAAACATCGGAAAATATTAAATAAATTGACAATTTGAAGGTTTTTGAAAAGTATTTATCTATCCTATCATTCTTTCTCAAATTCATTCAAAGATGATAATATCAGGAGGGGGTCTTCTTTCGGAACGCCCAATTTCAGCCAGTCTAAAGCCCTGTGTAATTCGCACCNAACTTATGACGTAACGTCAAGACGACGATTGTGACGTCAAATGTTTATTGCTAACGCTAACAAACAACAACGCATTAACGAGCTCCGTAAAAACAATACATAAATCAAAGGAGACTGCATAAATAATGGCTCAAGAAAGATATGAAATTAAACGGTATATCTTTTACAACGCATTTGCCTCGAAATCCTTTAGAAAAGGACGTTTATTTGGTGTATTTTTCAGAAAAAGAAATTAATATTGGTGGGTGGGGTGACGTTTTCCTTGACGACAGGATATAACTTCTGTTCTTTTTGGCGTTTTATTACTCTACCCATCAATATATGAAACTAAAAGTATAGGTTTCTAAAACGAAAAATTTCAAAGCATCCGATGAGTATCGCTTTTGGAGTCATTATGCTGCGTGATTTTTTCTTTGAGTTGTATTTTTGTTATGTTAAACGTCATTTAGATGTAGATCTACTTCTATTGAATATAAATTATCGGACAATTTGTATTTTAATACATTGATTGGTAAGCGGAGCAGTTAAACACCAATATTTTTGCGGCGTTTGGAAGAAACTTCCGTGCAAAAAATGAATTACTTATGAACTACAACGTTTTGAACGCGTCGGAAGTCCAAAATACCTCAACTGCAGTACGATTGTCATACCAGTTTATTTTACACGGAATCGGTTAAACAAATCCAGTATCTCCAATCAGATACAATGTTGAAGTGTTTAAATGTTCTTAACCCATTTAGGCCTAGTGGACTCTCCCATCCTTCTAAATTGGATCAATTTATTTCCAAAATAAGGGATGTCTAGTATATTTATTTCTATATTTAGAATATTTCTTACAGAAATGCCTGTTAGCAAACAGCGCAGACCCTGATGAGACGTCGCATCATGCGACGTCTCATCTGTGTCTACGCTGTTTGCCCATGCCTTTTTTTCTAGACGCTAGGCATAAATGGGTTAAAATTACTAGTTATCCAACTGATTATATTGATAGCAAACATACGCTAAATTTAATGTGTCTCTCCAGATTTCAGTTCCTCTTTACTTTCACACTTGTATAAAATCTCTACCTTTCTACTCTTTTTTTCTATATAGTTCTATATGTACTGTACCCCTGTTCTTCTTTCCAACATCAATGCCTAATGGTTTTTACTTGGTATAATACCTGAGTAATTCTCTACCTATATTTGGCGTGTTCTGAGAAAACTGGGCAAAATGCTTTTGCGTAAAGTGTCATCCCAGATTAGCCTGTGCAGTCCGCACAGGCTAATCCGGGACGACACTTTCCGCCTTAACTGGATTTTCGCTAAGAAGAGACATCAATTTAACGAAAAATTCTATAAAAGCGGAAATTGTCGTCTCTGTTAGCCTGTGCGGACTGCACAGGCTAATCTGGGATGACAATTTACGCACAAGCATTTTGCCCAGTTTGCTCAGAATACGACACATATATTCTATATCTTGTCTTTTCTCTCCAGCCTGACTCTCCAGATCTCCGTCTCTCACGGCTCTCGGCGGCAGGTGGTGCAGTCGTCACTGTCAGGTGGCGACACCGGGGTGGTCGTCTCAAAACCCAACGGCGACCTTCGCGGCGTCCTCAATGCGAGGCGCTCGCGGGCCGGAAGTTCTCTTGGTGACGCAAATCCGCGCTCCGATACCGGATGTTATGTTGGCCAGACGGGGGACTTGCGCAAAAATCTCAACGAGATGCGCGCGCAATCCAGGTCTCAGTCAACCAACATCCGGTTTCAGCGACTTGCTGCAGCCTACTATCAGCTGAGACTCCAGCTGGGTGGTGTGGTTGTTGGAAACGATTCATCCATTCTGTCCTATCTGCCTTCTCTCGTGCTGGCTTACGCTTTATCACGTGACGTTATGGCGCCCCTTGCTTCCACGCGTCTCACAGGTTTCTGCCTTCCTTCTTACCTTAGCATTACCATTTTGCACGTAGTTTCCTATAGGTGCTGATTATTTTACTTCCGTGCTACTTGTAATTCACAAACACTAAAAACCGTATGCAACGTGCTGAAGTAATAAACATGCGTAATGACTTTTTAATCAATGGAAATCAATATTGTATTTTCACATTTATTCTATTTATACATATGCATATCATACATAGTTAAAAAAAAATAAACGTTTCATTAGTTTTTGATCCATTTTTTTCACCAGGGTACCGTTTTACTAACAATACTTACGAATTGCGGTACCCTGGACTTTACATTGTAAAAGTATTATTTTAATTATACAAAGTGTGCATGGTGTGTACAAATCTATAAAATATATAATACCTTTTATATGTTTATTATAATGATGCTACCTTGACATTTCATGAATGACGTACATTTTATTAGTTCAAATTATCTTGTTATGGCATTTTGTTACGTCGGGATTTGTATCCAGAGTTATTGGTTTTGGATATAAGTTGTTAACATCAAAATCATGATTTATAACGAAATTCTTTTTCATCCATCAGAGTGCGCGACGAAGGAGGATCCCGATCTTGCTCGCATAAGGTTTGGACGTAAGCGCCATAGCAGCTCCTTCTCTGAAGACGGAGCGCCGGAAGAAGAGGACGAGCCTCCCGCCAAGCGGACCCGCCTCGAGTTGCGGCCAACGGTTGCAGGTATGAATCTTAACCCAACCCTTTATGCCAATTTTTAATTTAAATGGTATTCTTAACATGTATGTATTTTTCGAGTAAAAAGTTTTCCTTGACAGTGTCATATGTGTTCTCTTTAATGTGTGTCTTATATACAAGGAATCAGTTAATAAAATGTACTAATTTAAATTCACACTTACGAGTTAAACGCATATAAATTATGTGTTTTATTATTGTGATAAATGAGAAATATTACAGGATGTTAATACCTCTTATAAACATATATATATATATATTATATTGTATATATATATATATATATACAATTTATAAATATCAAAATAGACCTTTCGATATTTCAGCTCGGGTCCGCGGTATTCAGATAGATGCCTTTCATTGGCGGGTCAACCCGTACGTTTGGCAGAGAGAAGGCTACATATGCGAACAGAAGAAGTCGAGCACACGGGGACAGTACCCCTACGAGTGGCGGGGGGAAGGGGTTCAAACCCCTGTACGGCCTGCCACGTGTTACACGTGGAAGAGGCCGGCCCCTTAGAGGGCGTGTACGCGCTCCACTTGTCGGCCTTGTTCAGTATTTACAAATCTCAATTCTTTAAATATTTTGATTCGCGGGTTCATTCGTGGTTTAATTTGATAATGTTTAGTGATCGCGATACTGAGAACAAATTTGGCAGCTGTTTTAACCCATTTATGCCTAGTGGACTCTCCCATCCTTCTAAATTGGATCAATTTATTTCCCAAATTAGTGATGTCTTGTATATTTATTTCTGTATTTAGAATATTTCTTACAGAAATTCCTTTAAGCGAACAGCGCAGACCCTGATGAGACGCTGCATCATGCGGCGTCTCATCTGGGTCTACGCTGTTTGCCAAGCCTTTTTTTTTAGACTCTAGGCATAAATGGGTTATAAGGACACATATATTATGTATAAAAAATGTAAGGCTATCTCTGTATAATATGATATTTCATGGCTCCTTTATCTATCGACATCTAAATTACCCATCTGTTTAGCCACAAATGAAACTATCTACCAGAGCACTATTAGGCCTCATTGGCCATCGTGCACTGGTCTATTTCCAAAAATTATATCTCTGGCAAATACCCGGTCAGCCGGGGTAAATTTTACCTATTTTGGCTCAACATAAACATTTTCACCTGAAAGGTCACATGGGCAGGTCTGCTCATAGATCCAGTCGTGAAGACGCAGCGGGACATATAAATAAACTTTGAAATACACACACACTTCCACTTTTGATTCTCAGTATTCTAAGACAGTGAAACGACACATGGGCACTTGTGTTAATGATTTAAACTCCATATAAAACGTCGCAAAAGAAGAGAGTCTAGTGGGAGAGAATTAACGTTACGTAGTAAACTAAGCAAATGAGATTCGTTAATACTGACATTCTGACAAGGCCTTTATTATTTTCCGCGCTATGAGAAAACTTAACTTAAGTACACTTAGTATTGCAAATTTAAGTGATTCAGTGCCAACTTTGACCAAAGTTTCAATGTAATCATATCGACATATAATTGAATTAAAATAATGTTCCAGACATAAGCTATGCAAATAAAATAATTTTGTACATTTTACATTTGGCAAATATAAGTGATAACGGCATGCCATTTAATGATTTGTCCACCAAGAAAAGTGCTACAAAACACAGTGGAGAATTAACAATAACATTGTTTGTCATTAAGGTGTTTTTTCTCATGGCGCGACAACCTATATGTTGATCGGTTTTAAGAAATTAGTAAGATGAATATTGCATTTTTGTATATACCGGTAGAAGGTTTAAGAAGGTTAGACAGATTTTAATTTTGACTTCAGAATAATATTTCCCATTTCTTGACAACGTTTGATTGCATGAAAGTTTGTTATTGTTAAGGTCAATAACACGACATTCGCTTGTATGGTTAAGGTCAATGTCATATTCTAAGGTCAAATAATTTCTTATGCATACTATTTTCAAATTTCATTTGGACAAAATGTTAATACTGGTTTTCCTAGGCTTGTTGAATATAATGGAAAGGTTAATTTAACATCTAGATGTCGAAGTAAAATGATTTGCATCATTAATGAGGTATTGTTTTCTTTCAAAGCATTCAGCCCTAAATATCTGCATCTTAAACAGTTAATCAGAAAATGGCGTGTTAGCCACTTTTAATTCTATAGTAACAGTCAATGTCGGTTATTCAGTAGGGGAGGTAATTCAATTTACCGGTAGGTATATTTAGACTGTGGATTGTTTTATCAGTATTTTGTAAGTCGTTATTAATTTTTTAGAAATTCAATAAATTGTTTTGTTTTATCAGTATTGTGTTAGTCGTTATTAACTTTAAGAAATTATGTAAATTGTTTTGTTTTATCAGTATTTTGTTTGTCGTTATTATTTTATGTCCCCCAGTCTATACTGGGGGACAAATTGTTTTTGCCCTGTCTGTTTGTTGGTTTGTTGGTTTGTTTGTTGATTGGTTTGCGTCAAACTTTAACATTGGCCATAACTTTTGCAATATTGCAGATAGCAACTTCATATTTGGCATGCATGTGTATCTCATGGAGCTGCACATTTTGAGTGGTGAAGGTCAAGGTCAAGGTCATCCTTCAAGGTCGAAGATCAAACATATGGGTCAAAATCGCTCAAAAGGGGACATAGTGTTTCACAAACACATCTTGTTTAGATATTAAATTAATAGTTTTGTTTTATCAGTATAATTTTGTTAATCGTTATAAGTTTTTCGAAATTCCATAAATATTTTTGTTTTATCAGTATTTTGTGAGTCGTTATAATTTTTTAGAAATCCAATAAATTGTTTTGTTTTATGTGTTTTTGGTTAGTCGTTAGTAATTTTTAGAAATTCAATAAAATGTTTTGTTTTATCAGTATTTTGTTAGTCGTTATTATTTCTCGACGTGCAATAAATTGTTTTTACTATATCGTCTTTTCAATTGTTTTCCATTTCTTAACTATGTGGTTGCTTAATTCCTCTGCTGAAATCAACAACAATTCTCGATTTAATGTATTAAATGCCATATTTTCGCACTTCGCACATTGTCCTACTTTAAGATATGGGACTTCAATTTCTTACCGCTATCTCTAAACGTTTGCAGCGAACATATCGTTCAATATAGCTTAATACAAAACAAACGGTTATTGGCGAACGTTCCGTGTAACTGAACGCACTGCAGATATATGCGCCAACATGTGACAAGTGAAAGTTTTGGCTTGTCTGCGTGTCGGAGAATTTCGAACAGTCCAACACGCCAAAACGGCAAGGTAAAAGCGCTAAGACGAAACGGTTATACACTGCAAGTGTCATATTTGTCGTATCGGCGTGTATTTTATCGCTATTAGCGTAGGAGCGATTGTCCGTGGGAGCGATTGTCCGGGATCGGACGGTATCCGGACAATCGCTCCCACGGACAATCGCTGCTACTAGTCGTGCCAATTTTGTGTATGACAGTCAATAATACGACATTACGTTGTTTGAATATATTAAAAATAAGGTTTTATCGCATATTTCTTGATGTATCCAGGCATTACAAAATAATCCGTATGTAAATAGAAGAATTTATTTAAGTGGCCCTTCCGTCCCTTCCTATATCGTCTTATGATGCATTAGGTAACAGTTTCTAGGATAACGATTACTGGCGTATTTTCAGCAACTTGCACCGATACCTTATACAGATAGTATAGTACGAAATACACATTACGTAGTCTTTCACATTCTCCGAATGCAATACAGGTGTTAATGTTTTTATTTAACATAACATATTTTTTACATAAGAGATTATGAACAGATTCTATCTTTTGCTTAAATTCATATATTATATATAATATATTCGAATTCATATATTAATAAAATTCGGAAGGTATACCGTCAATTCCGCAACTTTTATTATTTATTAGTTTAGACATTCCGCGAGTGACCTCATCAATTGATATTTGCGCGTTAAGAACATTAACGTCATTGCGTCACGGTATTACTCTCAAAATTTTAAATTATTTTAATCTATCAAATCATTGTGTGAATTTGTTATACGAAAACGACGTAACGCAGTATATTTAGAGTGTTTCTTTTCTTCATAATTTTGGTCCCACGATTCGGGTTGCAAGGAACCAACCATAAATGCCGTTCTTTTAAGCATACAGTTGCCAGCTGTTTTATATAAGGAATACATAAAAAAATTGCTTCATTAATATTGTTTCTAATTAAACCGTTTTTTTTTTTTTTTTTTTTTTTTTTTTTTTTTTTTTTTTTTTTTTTTTTTTTTTTTTTTTTTTTTTTTTTTAAATTTCAATCATGTTTTTAAATAATGTTTTAAAAACATCAGCCTTGTTTTCTGTAAAACATGTAAGTTTCCTCATGTCGCAAACAGATTGATTACGATTAACGTTTATTGGTATTTTTTGCAATTTAAATTAGCACGTTATTGGAAAGGGATAGGATTTGTCACGATCTAAGACTTGGAAGTATTGAATTATATTAATGAAGAGTTTAGTTGAGGTAATTAATAATCAACAGTGGACAGCCCAGTATTTGAAAAAAAAACAACATGTTTATTCGCCTTAACTATCGGACGAAAAACGTCCATTCAAAAAGTGAATATCGAATACACAACAAAGGTTGACAAATGAACGCCCATAATAATTGCCTATCAAATCTTTATTACATGGTGGAATTTCAAAGAAACTACCTTCATATCCAACGTTACCATATATGTATTTTAAGTTATCAGATGGTATGTAGTAAAAAATAATCTTTGGTTCTACTATTGAAATTGCTTGCTAGCAGAAGCAATGCCTCTGGATAATCTAATTTAATTTTCTCAAAGTGATCGCAAATTTGTAAAACGCAATCGGGTACTCGCTATTAATGCAAATGACACTATTTTAAGTATTCAACAATTGAACAACAACTCATGGAAGTTTTTGGCAGCAGACATGCAATTTTGGTGGGTATCCGGGCAAGACGCAACTAGAAACTTGTCAGAATGTGTATTACTCATTGGCGTTTTGTATAAATGTACATATTTTAAAGAAAAAGTAACTGAAATTATGGAGAGTAAGTTGGTTCCTCTTTCCTAGTTCTTAATTTCTTATTCAAATAAGGAAAATAGATAAACGTTCCTTATTCATAATTTATTACACCCGCCCCGATAACAAGAGCTATTGGTCTTCGCACTGATTGCACAAAATTTTTCAACCGGCCCCAAATATATTAGCTGTGCCTCGTTCTGGGAAAACGGGGCTTGTGCGTAAAGTGTCGTCCCATATTAGCATCTGCAGTCCACACAGGCTAAACAGGGACGACACTCTCCGATTAATGGTATTTTTCATTTAAAGGAAGTCTCTTCTTAGCGAAAATCAAGTTTATGCGGAATTTGTCGTCCCTTATTAGCCTGTGCGGACTGCAAAGGCTTATCTTTACGCACATGCATTAATCCCCGTTTTCTCAGAGCGTATAAATACGTGTGTTTATTCACGAACAAATGGTCAATAAACACCTTCATACAACCTTAAGTAATTCAAGTATAATTTCTGATGACTTTTGTTGAAATGGTTAGTTACGTGGCAATGCAATTTATTTTACTTGTACTATTTTGTGAGAGGTACTCAATATGTTGACACAGTTAGGAGTGCACATTCCAATTTACGCACGTGGCTGCTATCTGTGACAGATGCACCGTGAACCCGGTAGCTGATTCCGTTGACGAAAGAAACAATGAGCAGCCAAGGCTACGTTTCCCCGCTCTCTCGTTACTATTACGGTACGCCGATCTAGATAGCCCTGTAAATATTAAACGAGGGCAAAGATGGCCCTTATTCGCTCATGTAAGGCTTTTATTATAGTTAATTGTTTAGTAAGGCTTTATACAAAATTCGACAATGTAGTATCAGTCAACATTGTTGATAAAGTATAATTATATAATTATTGTATTAACATTAATAGTATTAGTAACAGTGATATTTTGATATTATATCTCATTTAACATATTGTTAGGTTGCAGAGGGCCTCGAACCTGCTACAGAAGGGGTTGCGGTGCCAGTGCGCTACCACTAGACCACTAAATCCCAATATAAAACAAGGGCAGGCGCAATCCTCTTTAACCTTACCGTGAACAGGGCATTTCACACCTTATCATGCCTAACAAAAGGTTCTTTTGTTCACAAATCTAATGGCTGACTGATCATTATTTATAGTAACGGAAATATAATATTCTGTAAGATGAACTTAAAAAAAAATAAAACTGTAAAATACAAAATAGATAAGTTAAATGCGAATGTTAATTGAATGTATATTTCACATGCATTTTAATCCATAATCCGTAATTGTGATGAACTAGTAAAATTGCCGTGCTGCCTTAATTAAATTCTACTTTTCTGTTCAGAAATCCCAACGTAACCGAAAGATATAGCCAACTGCTATATAAAGGTTACCATGGTTAAAACCGTATCCTGTAAGCTACGCACAGTGAAGTCCTTTGTGGATATTTCCAACTCTGTCCGATGGACGGAGTAGCCCGGGCTCTACGAGTCCACCATCATCGGGTACTGGTCGCGGTAGCCCGATGTCTTTCATACACTAATCTCTTCTCACACAACTTTCTTTCTAACTAACACCCTCACGGTCTATATCTCTCTTTTCTCTATCTACCTCACTTGTTTATTACGTTTTCTATATGTTTTTTCTCTCCTACTTTACTTCCTCCCTACTCTAACTCCTTCCTCTTCTCTCGCTGCCCTCTAGCTCAGCTCTTTATCTCTCTTACTTCTCTATGTCTCTACTCCAACTTCTTTCTGTCTTTACTCTCACGTCTTTACCCTCACTAACTCATTCACTCTGCTCTAACTTTAGTCTCTCTTCTTTCTATCTTTACTCTCGCACCTCTTTACTCTCTCTTTCACTACTCCCTGTTTCTTCTCTCACTCTGTCTATTTTCATTCCATCTCTCCGCTCTATCTGTACTCTCACTCTACTCTGTTTTTGCTCTGTCTGTCTGTCTGTCTGTCTGTCTGTCTGTCTGTCTGTCTCTCTCTCTCTCTCTCTCTCTCTCTCTCTCTCTCTCTCTCTCTCTCTCTCTCTCTAAAGAAGCCAAAATGACGGTGATAAACTATTTGAAATATTTTGTTATCGTCTGTGCTTGATTATATAACGACCCTGTATACTTACAATTTTCAAAAGTAATCAATGTATTTGAATTGCATTGTGACAACCATACAAATATGAAAGCAATGTATAACAATTAATACATTAACTTATGCACATCTTTCACTACAGGAGCACTGTAGTATGAGCATTATAATATATCTTCTACATACAAAGCACTATAAAACGAAGCTCCACGTATCTCATTGTTATACATGTACTGAACTCCAGCATGGTATTGGTATCAGATAAAAAAAAAACTCAAAAAGACATAAGTACATACATTGAACAGTTAGAACTACATGTATATTGCTTTTTATAAAGCGGGTAATATGTGTCTGGAATCGCCTTTGGTAAAATGACATTCGCCTCTTATTAAACCGCGTTCTTTCTAAGTGTGTGGAAACAACTGGGTGGGTAACGACTTGGCAAAACTACCAGCTGACCAACCATCTTAAAAGTGGTCAACTGTGAACAGCGGTCACATGTCTACAACGGCCACTTTGGCCTATTTCGTCGATTTACCGTTGTTCTCAGGTTTTACTGTACTGATGAAATTGAGTGGTTTTATTTAAATAACTCTTCTATATTCGATCGCGTTTTTTTCCCGCTTTTGGATGCAAACGGTACATTCGGCGACCTTCAACATTGGCGCACGATCAAAGGTCAGGTGAACCGACTCGATGGCGCGGTTCTCAGTGGTAACCAGTCTTATTTTTCTGAAGTAAGTGCAACTGGCTACTTTATCCTTATTCAGTCGCGAAAAAGGAACTGGGTTATTATTAAAAAAACTACCGTAAGTAGAAATGTACTGCAATACATATTGTGATACCCAACCTACATTTACAATGATTTTCATTGTTTTATTGGTCTCTTTGGTTCATTTTATTTTTTTTTGTAAGAAAATGCGCCAGTTCCTTATTCGATTTGAATAAGGAATAAGGAACCAGCTCGTTATTGCTTATTCAAACCGAATAAGGAACTGGGTTATCATTAAATAAAACTAAGTAGAATGTATTGCAGTAAATATTTTAAATATCTAACCTATAAATACAATGGTTTTCATTTATATGTGGTAAGCTTTGGATCAAAGTCATTTATTCCAGTTTCGTATTCGGCTTGAATACGGAATAAGGCACTGGTCAGCCGCGAACAAGGAATTGGATTATAAATAAAAACAAACATGTTGAAATGTACTAGATGGATCTTTTTATATCACATACGTGTACAATAATGTTATAGGCTTTAAGTTGTGTTGATGTGAAGTTAGTATTCGAAGTAGAAAATGCCTGTTCGGTTTAAACAAGAAATCCTATGCAAGCGCGAATATGAATATGTAACGCAATACATAAAGTAAATATATTCGAGTTATTTTGTTTTGATATACTTCAGAATTGTATGCATTATTTTTCTTAAAAACTCTATATCAAATATGTCAAGCTTGAAAAAGGAACGAGGAACTGTTTCTTATTTCTAATTCGAATAAGGAATAAGGAACTAGGAAAAAGGACCAACTTACTCTCCATACTGAAATTTGCGATTTCAGCAATTAATTAACTATAACATAAATTTGTACTGTGATTTCGTTAATTTGCAGAATGCAATATCTATCTGGAGATTGTTGTCGGAAATCTCTTTGACAGAGATGTAAACACATACGTACGCCACACCCACTTGGTTCAAATAGGTTCCTCCAAACAAACCCGATCGTTCACAGAACTATTGAGTGAATATGCTTCACCGTCAATGCTTGTGTGTTATAAAACAGCCGGGGTGATGAAGTTCGTGTTTTTCCGTCTCCTCAAAGGCCAGCAATATGTAATTAAATATCCTTATATAGATATAGAAATGGCGTGATTGCTAATACATATGAGAAATAAAGACAAATATGTGTTTTAGCAAAAGTAAGTTCGTGAACATGGTACATAATTATGTTGTATACTTGATGGTCACACATGAACTAAACATATACACATTAAAACATGTGTATAACTAGTATTTTAAAAATTTGTACATATCAGTTAAATCACGGGTACTTGTTTTATTGATACACACGCTTTTAACTTGTTAATAAAGAATCACACGAGGCACTCTTAAATAGGTTCGTTTAATGGTTTGGTGTTGCCAAAAACCTACCCATGTACGTGTATCATCATTAGGAAGAGGAAGCCAACAGACAAGGCTTGACTGTGCCAGAACACGTTGAAGAAGCGTTTCCTGATGAAGCAACAACAAGAGACGGTTACTCAAAATATAACAATAATAATAGTAAAGTAGAGAAACATAAAAGCATAAATTGTTTGTAATCAACGTCTGTCTTGAATGAGAGTAATAAGCAGTCCCGGATAACCCATTAGGCAAAGTAGGCAACTGCCTATGGATGGGTCCCGCGACTTTTAGGGGCCCCGTGAGACCGTGACGAAAGATTTTTTTTTACGTTCTTACTTAGACTTATCTAATGACGTGATAAAGCCAATTTTATTACAATGTTATGTTCCGATTTAAGGTATAACATTGTCTTACTAAGTGACAATCCTTCAGTACATGTATTTGCAAACCCGTATTGTTTTCTTAAATTCTTCATCTACTAGTTATAATTTCGTATTGGCATTACGGTATTATAATGACATTTTATACCTTTAAAAGGACATTGTCATGTTTTTATGATTTGCCAGCCTTGGCACTGGTAGGCTTATTTAAACGAGTGAAATCAGTTATGGGCCTCCGCGGTGCTAATCCGACACTGGTAATACGGTATTTATAGCTCTAGTAACAGTTATAATTGAATCAGCTTCCATTCAATATGTAAAATATAATTTCAAAGATAATTCCGGATTGAAAACTAAGTTAACATTACGACTTGCATGACGATGACGATATCTCAATGGAGTAACTTTCCTGAAACACCGGGGACTTGTCACCAATAAAACCACGAGAAATATACACATCAAGGTATCAGTGAGTTCTGTTTCTGAATAAAATACTTATGACTTTATACAAATACATATGTGTACAACTTTTTCTAATTAAATTGAGTACACGTCCATAAGTTTCAAACACTATTTATAATACAACATTATTGAAATGATTTTATTTTGTTTGTTGTATAATGGGTTACGTTTAATCTTAATATTGTAATTGAATGTTCGAGTATTCAATTTTATTTTGATCATTCACGCATATATCTTTTAATTAGTAATGCACACATAATTGTTGTTTTTTCGTAATGAATGCACTCCTACAATTGCTGCCACTGTTCCTTCCAGTCAGAAACGAATGTTTTTCTGATATTGATGAACTTATCAGCAAAACTGGTCCCATAAGGGTCATATAGCTATAAACATTAGGGATTAACCCGATCCGATTTCGGATAAAGTACTTTTTTGTTGCACCCCTAAACAATTTTTCAAACAACAACAAAAAACAGCAACATACATTTAATATTTTTGCGTTGTTTTAAAATGTGATTAGACATAATATGATTGATTGAGGTAATTTTGACTTACTCGAGGGCCACCCATCATACATGGATATCGACAGTCTATATATCAAAGGCAGGATGTACGAGCATTAAGCGAGAGAGGTGAAACTCGCGCTTGTCACTGAGTAGTCTCAAATATAAATCGTTTCGCGTGGAAGCGACTGCCTTGCAGACATATATTCCAGAATTTCTGGTGGAAGATGGAGCCCAAATAACCATATAAATATGCATTACATACTCAGTTCACTGAGCCAATTTTTTGTTTGTTAAAATGGTGATTTGTATAGTAACATTTGTATGCGAATATGAACATATTTAGTTATATTCATAGAAAAAAGGGTCATTTAATTATATTAGTAGAAGTAAGGGTTATCGTGTATTTAGATATGACATTATTCAAAATTGTATAAAGAAACATACATTTTAACAGTTGTATAATATCGCTTTAACTTTGCCAATTTCCCCCTAAATTACTTTTACTATAGCCTGCACTTTTGATCAAAATTACGTCCTAAAAGGATCCTATTGTATTACATTGTACTATCGAACGCTATTTAGGTGTTTAAATTTAGCGTATTCTTACTATGGACTTCGGCTTTGGGAATTCTAACATTGGGAAGGACAATGAGACCAGTGTTTAGTTGCTTTACATTGAAGCCCACGTCTCACTATTGCCGGTGTAGCCCCGGTTCATCCCGGCTTGATAGAGCCGGTCGACCGGCGACTACCGGGATGATCGATGGTTATTTTTTTTTAAGCGCGGTCACATATATTCCCGGTGCTGTCCCGGTGCTACCCCGGTTTACATCCCGGCAGAGGCCCGGTCAGCCCCGGTAGAGCTACGGTTTATCCCGGTGACGACCCGGTGAGTCACGGTCGTAGCCGGTAGTGCCCGGTCGAGTCCCGGTCGTAGCCGGTAGCGTCCCGGTGGAGCCCCGGTGAAAGCCGGTGGCGTCCCGGCAGAGCCCCGGTGACATAACAAGCCGGTGACGCCCCGGTTCATGCCGGAGGTATTAAACATTTTAATAGTTTTCAGGTGGAGCCCCGGTGGTCCCCGGTTGTCCCCGGTTCATCCCGGACGTTCCCGGTGGAGCCCCGGTGGAGCCCCGGTGGAGCCCCGGTGGAGCCCCGGTGGAGCCCCGGTGGAGCCCCGGTGGAGCCCCGGTGGAGCCCCGGTTCATCCCGCTAGACCCCGGATCACGCACCGGGGCTACACCGGCATCGCAAAATGTGATAGTGAGACTGGGCCTTGCTATGATTGTTTCCGAATGTTATTTGTTGCATTCAACATTGTATGATACGTCTGCGAAGTAAGGTACTTCTCCCCTCATCTGGGCCATCAGTCACCAGCAAAGTATGTATCGCTCGTAAATATGCGCCAGGACGTCAGAAGTTACGCAATACGCAAATTAACGCTCTTAATGGAAATTCTTTATAAAAAGATTTTTGCGTACATATAAATACGGAAATTATTCAGACAACGACACAAATATGTAGCCAGTAAATAATTGTTTGGAAACAAAAAAATGTTTTATACACATGTACATGAAAATTGACCCGAGGTTCGGTTTAAGAACTCAACATTTGATAAAACAGGAAGTGTCCCTCAGCCGCTTTCGATAACGTACCTGGATTTTTTCCGATAAAGCTACTTAGATATTCACTATAAAGCTTCTGGGAGTTTCCCGATATAGTTACTATGACTTTGCCGATAAAGTTAATAAGATTTTGCCGATAAGTTACTGGGAAATATCGAAATGCTATAACAGTTAAATAATTCTGGAAATAATATTTTAGAACACTGGGCATAATTATTGTACATTGAACACTCTTAATTAAAATATTTTATGCGTTTGATTTTTTTTGTAACTAAACGTTTATTAAGTAAACGAGTATGTGAAAAAGTAAAATGTAAAACACAAAACAAATAAAACATATCACTTTTATCGCTATGTGTCACTGAACAAGAAACGTGTACAATGAACACACGAGTACTAGGATTCATATTCATATATATATATATATATATATAAACACAAATGGAAAACGGGGAAATTTGTGTGAAACGATTTTTGTTTCTAATCACGAACGATCGTACCTGTAAGGATATGGCGATTGTTGTTATGCATTTTGTTTGCATATGTAATCAATGTAGTTATTGATTTGCTTTATATTAAAAGCTTATGCGTGTTTTACTATTATATAATTATATAAAATAAGTTAACAATTAGAATTGTAATATAACGTCCATATTGTACGCACTGTATACGTAAGTGTGAATACAGATATATTTTGCTTTGTGCAATGGGGGCCAATCACCTGAAAATTATCTGGAATTCTCGACAGTCTATCAAAGACAGCATTTACGAGCATTAAATAAGTGGAGCGCATGAAAGAAACTTGATTTGCCTGAGATCACTGTCACTAGATAAAATACAATATAAATCGTTGATCTAGATCATTGAAATTGGTTATTTTTTGCTTGTGTACCCAGAAGTGCATTTGCAGTAATTCGAAGCTAATTAAACAGTTAGTTGAATTAATTACTCATTTATTTAGTAAATATATCAATACCTCGGTATCATATCTGAAACAAAACCCCATATGATACATACATGCATGTGCTTCATTTTCCAGTCACTAATCTAAACTCTACGCATCATATCTCAAAATATATAATTGTGTTTAATAGCAATAATGTCGCAAGTGTCGTATGCCATAGACAGTCCATTTATCAAAGGTACTGTTTTGACAATTAAATTGAGATCAAGAGAGGGGAATCAAAGAACCTCGCGTGAAAGCAAGGCTTGTGTCACAAATTGTCTCCAAAATAAATGATTTCGCGCGTGATTGTAACGTTCTGGGGGAAATAATCACGTTTAAGATCGCATATATAACGATTCGCTATGAACATAGTTATAAATATAATATGTAGCCGCTCATATGATGTGATAACATAATTGTAAAATAGTTTCCATTTTCGGTCGCTAGCAATGTCTACATTCTTCCACATAAACCATGTTAATTGTAATTTGAGAAAGCGGTCTACTGTCTACCAGGCGCATATATTCATAATTAACGAGTTTAAATTGTATCAACTAGTCAAGCTTTTGGTATATCAGGAGTTATAGTATTGCAGCTTTTCTTTATAAGACGACGCAGCCATTCAACGCGTCTGGCTGAGATGTCATAAAATAATATCAACCGGTCTTTGATTAGTTCGTGAGAGCACATAAATAAAATATTATATTTGATTACTCCTGCAAGTACATTATAGTATTTTACAAAGTTCAATGCAATAATTAACATGGCGTATACTTTTGCATTCGTTAAGATACAAGGAAAAAGTTGAATTCTTATATGCTCCAGTAAAATGCTGAAAACGTCGATATGTTCGTAATTGATGACCGAACAACACATTTGCATTTAATATACAATTGATTGAACTCCCGTAACCGAATCCATGTGTTGCGGCCAGACTCCATTTAATTGCAAGTAAATCACATTCATCGGAAAAAATGGAGGCTTTATTTCCATTACAATAATCGAATTGAATGTGACATACATGGTAAGTTTGTCAATTTACTTCTTTCAAAATGAATGTTTTGAAACCGTAACGAAGTAAACACTTTTGTTGAATGCTTTTAATTAAGTAATTATGTAAACAGATTATTTAAGTGATCTGGCAGTAATTTGAAAAGCGGGATCATCCTTAATGACAAGAAGCATTTCCTTATTTTGTGTCACTTTCACTAGTGGGTTTCCCATTCGATATGCCGACAAGTTTTCTGGCACGATGCGTCGTATTAAACAGATTATACTGAACATATTGATTAGTATACGTGGGTGTAAATACAGATATATTCTGCTTCGTTCAAAAGAGACCAATCATTAGAAAATTATCTGAAATGCCCGACAGTCTGTACATCAAAGGCACCACTTACGAGCATTTAACAAGTGGTGCGCATGAAATAAATTTTGCCTGAGATTACTGTCACTAGGTAAATCATTTTTCGCGGATGAGACTCCGTTATAGACAGTTAATATATAAGACGGGCCTAATGTACCATATAAATATGGATAACGTGTTCCATATAACTGACTTAAATTTAATGTACGTCCTTTGCAGTGTGGCTTTTATGTATGCAGTATTTTTGCCACTATGACTATGCACATTAAGGCATATAAAGATATATTATAATTGTTTACAGGATGATTATGATGAATATGCAGAAAGATTAGTGGTTTTATCTGATCATTCAAGCTTAACCCTTTGAGCGCTGGAACCAGATTTGAAGGCCTTTGCAAACAGTTTGGATCCTGATGAGACGCCACGTTCTGTGGCGTCTCATTAGGATCCAAACTGTTTGCTATTCTGATAGTGGTCTTTGAAAAAAAGTGAAGAAAATGATGATTTTATAAATTCAGCAGACGACATTTTAGCAGACGACAAATTTTCCAGCATTCAAAGGGTTAGGTCAAGCTAAGGTCACGTATGAAACATCCTCAGATACAAATCTTTAGATTTATCAATTATCAAACAACTGCCGTTTGTCCTCAACACCCGAATTATTAATCTTATTAAGGAGTCGAAATTGAAACAAAGGTGTTGTACACACATTGCTGCTTATGTGGGTGACTTTTGTCACTTAGTAGTCGCCAATACTCTACAGATTTTTCAGCTCGAATTCAACACTCCTTATCAGATAGATAATGTAGCAGAAGTTAAATTTAACTTATCTTTATAAATATGGAAACAATTTTGCTATAACAGTTATATAAAACTGTTAACACAGACAAGTTCTTGCACAACGGGTTGCTGTATTGCAAATCACCATAATTGATCACGTGGTCTCACATCTGACGAGGTTTCACAAATAGGATTTCGACAATAACTCGTACCGTTGATAAATAACTTAACCAAAAGTTCCATTATTTTGAAGGTCCAGTGTTAATTTTATTTTAGGAAGAACAGCACTAATTAAATGTCTTCGAGTATATATGGCACTTAACAAAACATCCGATTTAGGGCCACTATAGCCACTATATATAGTGGGCTTGACACTTATGTCGTCAGGAACGATTCTGAATGTGTGACATAGCTTAAAAAAGCTTGCAACTCTACGAATTCTATAACACCGTGTGTCTCTTTAAATGGTGATCATGTCTTCTTAAGCGTACATCCACACGGTGCCTATACCACGTGACTTTTGTTGTGAGAATATAGCGCGACCCAGTTAACATTTTTAATGGTGTTTGTTTAAATATTTCACCATTTTTAATGGGATAAAGTGGGGAGCCCGCTCATTCGTGAGAGTTTTCTATAGGTATCATGATTTTTTTTTAACAAGTAAGTATTTTTGTCAGTTAAGTGCAATCGCGCGTTTGAACGGTTAGAAAATGTCGGATCAGTGTGGGGACTTCATATTACAAATGCGCGATTGCACTTTACTGAAAAATACTTATTTGTTTAAAAAAATCATGATACCTATAGAAAACTCTCACGAATGAGCGGGCTCCCCACTTTATCCCACTAAAAATGGTGAAATATTTAAAAAGACATCCTTAGAAATGTTAACTGGGTCGCGCTATATTCTCCCAACAAAAGTCACGTGGTATAGGCACCTTGTCCAAGAACCCAACGCGTTCTTGTCTGCTTGAGCGTAAGTCAACCTACCGATAAATCGACTGAAATTGGCCGTTTAAGGTTTCATACTAGTTCATATTCGTGGTTTGCAGCTGTGCGCAACAGTGTTACTATCACAATTTAAAAGTCATGCAGATGAAATTAGCTTACACTACTGCTTCTCTTTTAGTTATATAATATATAACAGAGTTCTCTTTTGATACTTGCTAAAATTGCAAAATAAGTAAAGTTACCTAACCTGTAAACAACCCTCATACTAAATGAATTACTTATAGAAATGAATAGGGTTAACTTTGATGTTAACATCCTGTTAACATTGTTGTCTTTTATTTGAAAGTATTACACTGTAAACGACCTGTTAGCCACATGTTAAGTTTTGTTTGTTGTCGTTTGTCCACAATATGTCATGTATAGTATAGTATATTAGTGTATATAGTATATGTCAAGGATATGTCAAGTTTATTTGTTTGCAATTAGATTGCTTTAACAAGTGTTGTGCAAACACGTAAAAGAAAATATTTTTACTACAAATGGTTTCACAAGCACACACACATACTTCACTTACCTTTAAACATCGACCCACTTCCTTTTTTTTACTTTATTTTTTTATTTTGTTTTATATAACATATACACAACGCACGCAGCAACACACGCACAAACACATGAGTACACAAACATATCCAGTCTTGATAACTTACATAAATCAATTTTTATCCTTGCCCATACCTCCCTCTGGCTCCTTATATAACATGAAAACCTATTATCTATGTCTTGTGATAGAATCCAACTGGACAGGCACACAAATAATTATCATGTACTCCACCATCCTCTTATATGAGTATTAATATTGGTACTTTGAATGTAAAAGGGCTAAACAATAAAGACAAACGCATACACATCTTCAAATAGTTGGAAAAAAAAGTATAATATGCCTATAACAAGAAAGTCACTTGACACATACTTTAGCATAAACCTTAAAAGATGAATGGGACAGAGACATCTATCCCAGTGGACAACATACTTATAAACAAGGCATTGCCTTTCTGATAACAAATAATAAAGGGATCACAGCCGATAACTTAAACGAAATAATAATCGGAAGACCAGCAAGTATAGATATCAAAATACACGAAACACAATTAACATTAATCAACGTTTACGGCCCTCACACAGATGATCCCACATTTTACGAAACATTACAATCCTTTATTATTAATAACCAAGATAAAAACAGTATAGTCGGTGGTGATTTCAATACTGTTCTCAACCCATTATTAGATTAAAAGAAGGGAAACCTTTATACTAATTCAAAAAATAGAAACATTTTGAACAACATAATTGAAAACTACAATATGAAAGACATCTGGCGTACAGTAAATCCAAATGAAAGCAAGTTCACCTGGCACTCAAACACAAAACCAACAATATGTTGTAGATAAGACTATTTTTTAATATCTGAGTCACTTTGCAACATTATTGATGCATGAAGCATAAAACCAGGATTTATGACTGACCACTCTCTAGTTGAACTTAAACTGCACAAAATACAACCTGAAAGAGGCCCAGGATACTGTAAAATTAATAACAGCATCTTATTAGATACACAATATCAAACGCAAATAAAAAAAGAAATATTCAATACAGTTCAAAATTATAAAGATGCAAACCCAAACACCTTATGGCAAGTAATTTAGTGTAATATACGCAACATAACTATGAGATACACATCATTTAAACAAAAAGAAACACACAAACATGAAACTGAACCCATCAAAATCATTGAAACACTTAAAAAAAATTGCATGAAAAAACACAAACGATACCACCGCCATTGAAAATGAAATAACATAAAAAAAAACAAGTATTAGAAGGAATTTATCATACACATCTCAATGGAATAATACTACGAGCACGTGCACATCATGTTGAACACAATGAAAACAAAACAAAATACTTCGCAAACATCGAAAAACGTAGAAGTGAACAAAAACTGTACAGAAATAAGTAGTCAATGGCGAAAATATAACAAACAAAACTCAAATACTAGAAGAACAACGTTTTTTTTTCGACCTTCTTTAAACGGAAACATGTTGAAAATAACACCCTTTTTAAAAATACACATCATGCTTTAAATCAAGAGGAAAAACTATTGTGTGACGGGTTACTTAATGCATATGAATGTGGATTAGCACTAAAAGAAATGCAAAATAACAAAAGTCAAGGATCTGATGGCATCACAATCGAGTTTTATAAAATATTCTGGAATGATATTACAACACATTTAATTTATTCACTTAACTATTCATTTAACAACGAAAACTTAACTACACTTCAAAAACATGGTATAGTATCACTTATTTCAAAGCCTGGAAAAAACTAAGAATCCTATTCAAACTGGCGCCCGATTAGTTTACTTAACTGAACAATGATTATAAAATTGTAACTAAAATTTTATTTAACAGAATTAAAAAAATATTACCATCGATCATTTCAAGATCTCAATCTGGTTTCATTAAAGGACGTAACATTGGTTAAAACGTACGTCTGATACAAGAATGCATAAATTATTTCAACCAACCAAACAATTCTGGCCTTATTTTCTTTGCATACTTCGAAAAGGCTTTCGATTCACTAGACCAGTCGTTTATGTTCTCTTGCTTAGAAAATATGAATTTTGGTGAAAGTCTTATTAAATGGGTTAAACTATTTTATACCGATATTAACAGCATAATTATTAACAAAGGCTTCTTTTCAAACAGTTTTAACATCGAACGTGGGGTAAGACAAGGATGTCCACTTTCATCCTCATAATTTATTATATGCATCGAACATCTATCACACTATATCCAATCAAATAAACATATAAAAGGAATATCGCTAGGGCCAGACGAAGAAATTAAAAAGTCCCTATTTGCTGGCGATGCAACTTATGTTTTAAATGACAGTAGTGACTCATTCAATAATCTTATAGAATCGCTAACCCTTTTTGGAATGGCATCGGGTCCTACACTAAACAAAGGTAAATGCACTGTGCTACGAGTAGGTAAATTAAAACAAAGTAATATTAATCTTAAAAAAGAAATGAAATTCAACTGGACATCAGATGAAGCAACAACGTTAGGAATAACCTTTACAAACAATGAAAATGAAACAGTTCTAAAAACATATTGCCTAAATTACAAAAAAAAATCTAAATTGTTTAAAATTATGGCAGCATCGTAAACTTACACTAATCGGAAAAAAAACACCGTGTTGAAAACATTTGCACTCCCTAAATTAATTTATACACTAACAGTTCCCCCAAGCCCACCATAAATATTATTAAAGATATAAAATCAGAAATATTTAATTTTATATGAGACGGTAAACCTGATAAAATTAAGCGAACTCAATTAATTCAATCAGAAGAATATGGGGGTATCAGACTAACGGACATAGATTCTTTCCTGAATGCAATCAAATGCAGTAAGGTTTAAAGATATTTATATAATACCAATACAAGTAAATGGAAATTATTCTACCAGAAAATTCTTAAAACATATGGTGATTCATTACTTTTTGAATGTAATATCAACAATACTATTTTAGAATACTATTTAAACCAAAAACATATTTCTTTCAAATGTTCTATCGGCATGCTGTAAAGTTACTCATAATTTAAAAACCAAAATAAACAGTAAAACCGTTTTATGGAACGATAAAGACATAACTAATAACAATAAAACGTTTTTCTATAAACATTGGTTTGAACGAAACATAAAATATGTAGATCAATTGTACGACTACAGAATAAACGACTTCTATTCTTTTGATAATTTATGCTACATATTCGGAATACCTACAAGTAATTTCCTGATGTACTACACATTGATCAAACGTATACCCATACATATTAAAGCTGTTACCAATACAAATAACACACCATATTCTCAAAAAAGATTCGTAGAAAACATTATTGCAAAACATAACAAAACGAACAAAATATTTTACACACTTCAAATTAAAAACCCTGCCGAAACCTCTAAAGCTCAAACTAAATTGCAAAACCTTCTTGGAGAAAAAGCATTTAATTGGAAACAAATATATGTCATGACATATAAATCAACTACTGATAGCACACTGAGAAATTTTCAATATAAATACATCCAGAGAATCATAGCTACAAATAAATATTTTTTTAAGTGCAACCTATCCAACACAAATCTATGTGATATGTGTAGTGAACATATTGAAACAATAGAACACCTTTTCTGGGAGTTTAAACACATTCAGTCTCTATGGAATCAATTGACAACCTTTCTTGAAAAACAACAATTAAATGTTAAACTATCTCTCTTAGACATCAATTTAGGGGTAAATACTTTAAAAAGTACAAGAGGTTAATAACGCTGTAAATTACATTTTTATATTAATGACATAATTCATATTCAGCATGAAATAGAGAAAACGAACACCTACAATGAACTGTTTTATCAATTATTAAAAACTGAGGATTCAAATTGAAAAAGAAATAGCCCTCAACAATGATACACTTCATATATTTGAACAAAAATGGAAACTTTCATAAACAAGTCCAGTTTGCTTTCTACCCACTTTATGCAACTCATCTTTATTCATAATTATTCTGTTGTTTTTTTAAACACCTATCACAAACAACAAAAGAAAACATTACATATTTACTTTTTTTCTTTAATCAAAAGGAAACAACAAGGTCAGAAAAGTATATATTTGCATATCTTGAATAAAAAAACAACAAAAAAACAATTTAAACGTCCTGTATTTATGAAGCCAATGGGCGATCAATTCTACATGTAGACAAGAGTTTGCAAAATTCACGTGTATTGCATATGAGAACAACCCAGTCGGCTCATTACGTCCTCGGATTACAATATTGTTTGTTATCTCGCTACATTTCACCTTTAAAGTCCAAGTCACATTTTGAAATAATACACAATGCATGGTCTTTTGCAAGGTGACCAAAGCGAGGTTTGAGTATGGCTTTCATTTATAAGTGAACCGTCATCTTCATGCAGTTGAGGTTGCATCCGTGAGATGCAAAGAATTGTTCATGTAGCTACATTAAAACTAGGCCTGAAGTCATGGCATGCTAGGCAGATGAGCTGTTGTTTGGTTTTTCTGAAATTTTTAAATTCAGTTTAAGAGAAACAATTAAACTCAATAAGATTGTTAAATACATCTCATACGAATGAATTAATTAGAAGAACTTTATAAGCAATACCATGGGTACAGCAATTCGCCTGTGTAAAAAACAAAACAAATAGTATTACTTAGATAATCTTACCAAAATAATGTCCTTAGTTGCCGAACGTAATATTTTATTTTTACCTTTGAAATATGTTTGCTCACTGAACGTAAATGGCAAGGTTATTTAGCTAGTATAGTTATGAAGGTTAGTATTGGTATTAACACATTTCTATACACAAGATTTATTTACTAAATGTAATTACAGCATTAAACCTGCAAGTCTGGTGGGCGATTAAGACATGCACTGATAAAATAATTCGAGAGAGAGTAATCAATATATCTTTCAAAATTACTTGCATTTTAACATGTGTATTGAAATTTGCAGATTGATTAAACAAAAACAGTACGTTATTGATGTAAATACAGTACTTTTATCAAAAACGTCAATGACGCGTCATTGGTTATAACTGATACATAACATACATTTTCCTTAAGCAGGATTTAGCTCATTGAATATGCAAAGGGACTGATCAACAATTGTTTAGCTATAGGAAGTTATGTATGTTAAAGTCATATGCATGCATACACACCTGTTATTTCCACCTGCCAATTGCCTCTAAATGCTGCAAAATTAAAGCAAACAGCAAACGCCTTTATTCACAAAACTTTAAAATAAGCAATAAACTGAAATAATTGATGCTTAAATAGCCGATCATGATTCACTGAATAACATATTATTTGCATGTTGCTATTATTCGAATTGCCAACTTAATGTTGCTATACTTTACATAGCTTATTTACATGCGCTAATTGCAAAAAAATGATCATAACTCTATATTAGATTTTCGAATAAGTCACACAATTATTCTAATTCTATTTTACGTTCTTTTGTAAAATTTGAAAACAATGCAAAAATATATTCGGAATGATAATAATTACAAAAACAGTTTGTTTTTTCTAAACTTTAGAAAGTTACACTCAAAATAATATTTCTTGTATCTAAATTGTACATCTGCGTTGTATAAGAACATATTATCTTACATTTATGGCATGTCAGTCGCATTTGTTTACAAAGTATACGGATGGAAAGGTTTTATTGGTTGATGAAAAAATAAATAAATAATATATTGAAAGCGAGAAAATTCATTTATGAATTATACCTATTGAATTATCATAAAATTATAACATAAGCGACCTTTTCTATAATACATTCGGACAAATGAAAATTCATTATTAATAGCAAACAATAATTGCATTTTATCTTACCAATACAATGATGCTGTAAATGAAATAAACACAAAAGTATGTAGAAACATTGTTCTCGTTTCTTTCTTGTGTAACACTTGTGTATATAAACACCAATACGCTTTGCTATTATTGATTATTTTTGGGCTGCCATTCATGAATGCAAACATGTTACTAATAATGTCGTATCGATGCAAACATACACTCATGCCCCATGCTTCTAAGGTTTTTTTTACCTGTAGTTGTGGATGTATCAACTTCGTATTTCGGCTTTTTCTTCTCTTGTTGGTTCTTGTTGGAAGAGATGGAAGAGATCGAAGAGAGTCGTCCTATTTTAAAAGATTTTATAAGATTACAGAAAATCTACCAATATAAATGATTCATTTACAAACAAAATCAAGACATACTAATAACTGTTTTGTAAATGACAACATAGTGTGCTGTAAGGACGTTAAGCGAGAGGTTTGGCGCGCCTTTTTACAAGTTCCACAAAGGGCTTTTATAAGTCGTTGACCCCATTTGCATGTTTTATATTGCGCTGTTGTATTGTTATATTTTGATCATACGCATATTATAAAAGACTTAGTTATAGTAGTATGGATTTCCTAAACATGTGTCTGAAGTTTCATATTATTACATTTACTTTATTTTAGTTACCTGTTTCTAATGAAAGAACATGGCCTCGGTGTGAGTATATAAGTATGTATAAAATATATATAAATTGACCCATTTAAGACACATATATTACTTTTGTTTCCTGCCAATCAACACTTGATTAAGATGATGATGTTAGCAAAATATCACCTCACATACAACCGTAAATTTTGTAAATTGAGGACAGAAAACAAACGAAGTAATTTTCTTTTACTTCGTCGTCTTTTTGCACCACGAATTGCAAACATGGAGCAAGTGCACTAGTCCCCTGATCTTTGAACTCCAACAAAGACAAGTGTTCAATGGTTTGAGCTCATTCACAGTGGCGTCATCTACATTTTAGTGATGTTATACAACATATGTTTAGTATTTTATTCCTTCTAATGTCGAAATGCCTACATGTTGAAGTCCTGGTATTCACAGAACCGCAATGAAATATATACGCAGTAACATTATACATTAAAGAAATAATTTTGTATCATACCGCTTTGTTTTGTTGCCGTTTCGTTGGGCGATGAAGTGTGCGCCATGCTTGTGCCATTTGCGTCTGTAAGAAAATACAAATTACCATCGATCTATCTTCTTTGTCTTTGTTAATTTCATACATAAGAATTAATTCGAAAATCTTGAAGATTGCAGTAATAATTAGCCATGCGATATGAAACAAAGACTAATAATGTCGTATCGATGCAAACATACACTCATGCCCCATGCTTCTAAGGTTTTTTACCTGTAGTTGTGGATGTATCAACTTCGTATATCGGCTTTTTCTTCTCTTGTTGGTTCTTGTTGGAAGAGATGGAAGAGATCAAAGAGAGTCGTTCTATTTTAAAAGATTTTATAAGATTACAGAAAATCTATCAATATAAATAATTTATTTACAAACAAAATCAAGACATACTAATAACTGTTTTGTAAATGACAACATAGTGTGCTGTTAGGACGTTAAGCGAGAGGTTTGACGCGCCTTTTTACAAGTTCCACAAAGGGCTTTTATAAGTCGTTGACCCCATTTGCATGTTTTATATTGCGCTGTTGTATTGTTATATTTTGATCATACGCATATTATAAAAGACCTAGTTATAGAAGTTTGGATTTCCTAAACATGTGTCTGAAGTTTCATATTATTACATTTACTTTATTTGAGTTACCTGTTTCTCATGCAAGAACATTGCCTCGGTGTGAGTATATAAGTATGTATAAAATATATATAAATTGACCCATTTAAGACACATATATAACTGTTGTTTCCTGCCAATCAACACTTGATTAAGATGATGATGTTAGCAAAATATCACCTCACATACAACCGTGATTTTTGTAAATTGAGGACAGAAAACAAACGAAGTAATTTTCTTTAACTTCGTCGTCTTTTTGCACCACGTATTGCAAACACGGAGCAAGTGCACTAGTTCCCTGCTCTTTGAACTCCAATAAAGACAAGTGTTCAATGGTTTGAGCTCATACACAGTTGCATCATCTACATTTTAGTGATGTTATACAACATATGTTTAGTATTTTATTCCTTCTAATGTCGTAATGCCTACATGTTGAAGTCTTGGTATTCACAGAACCGCAATGAAATATATACGCAGTAACATTATACATTAAAGAAATAATTTTGTATCATACCGCTCTGTTTTGTTGCCGTTTCGTTGGGCGATGAAGTTTGCGCCATGCTTTTGCCATTTGCGTCTGTAAGAAAATACAAATTACCATCGATTTATCTTCTTCGTCTTTGTTAATTTCATACAAAAGAATTAATTCAAAAATCTTGTAGATTGCAGGAATAATTAGCCATGCGATATAAAACAACGGACGAAAAAGCTAAATACGTATGTATTATCTATTAAATTTACATCGTAACATTATGAGACGTAATATTACATCTCCAAATTATACAACCTAGTCCTAAAATTGCGATGTTTTGTAGCACCTGAATAACGCCATAAACGCGATTATACTACGATTTGGGTTGACTTATTTATTTGTTCCCTAACAACGAGACTCAATAAATCTGAAACACTGTTATTACCATTTGGAATAGAGGTTGTCTCGTAAGGCGACTTGAAGCATGGCAACACGCTCTTCATAACTTTGCGAACATCCTCTCTTAGTAGGCAATAGAACACGAAGATAAAGAACCCTTGTAGTGAGTTGCAAATGACGAACAGGTAAAGAAAGGCTTTTCCAGCATCGCCAATAGCTAGAATAGCAAAGGACCAGGTGAGTCCAAGAAGCACTAACAAACTTGCTGAACGTCGAAGACGAGCACCTGTCTTAATGTGGTTTGATTTTGTGAGTAAACTAGAACTTCTTTTGAATATCTGCTTCATCAAGTACATATGTGATGACATTAAGCACACACACAAGGCACACTGGAGCAAGGAACGCCGCATAGAAAGGGATGCGATCCAACCAACATCTGGAAAATAAAACGTAAATGTTTAGATAAAATTGCATTCATAAGGGACATTTATTATACTCAACTAGTATCTGCGTACTTGAAATGTAAAACCATGTCCAACATAATAAAAATCTTTAAAATGATCAACTTTACACCAAACTATTTACGAAAGAATTGAAAACGTAGTTATTGCCTGAAGCAGGATTTAGGTCATTATATATGCTTGGTATGTTTCTATATGATGTTTTACACATGTTACATGGTATATTCGGCAAATGAAAACAAGATATGCATTGATATAGATATAACTTATTCTTTAAAAACGACAGTTACTATAAACGTACATGCCACCAGGCCGGTAACCATAGTTATCGGTTTTGTTTACAGCTAATGTGACGAAGACTATAATCAATGGTGAACCTAAAAAAAAATACAAAGGAAGCAAATATTAATTAAACAATACATGTGAACATAGTTTGTATTATATTTTACAGAGTCTAGTTGTACGTATATTTACAGTTAAATATTTTTTACTTTACCTTCGTCCAAAGTTTACTGAAAAGAAATACAAAATACCCCAAGAAAAGACAGCAGCTTTGAGCTGGAAACGTGCAATGTATTTGTCGAAGACTTTTACAAGCGACTGGTACATATAGAACGCCTCCACTAGCATCCAACACATGATGACGAGAAGGAAATAGTGCAGCAGAACCGCAACTGTCTGTTCAAAAGAATAATATTTAAGAAGCAATGCAAAATAATATATATATGGTGATGATTTCTGATAACTTGAACCTTTGAGCTCTAGACAACTATTTTACGTTCAACATGTATTCTTAGCAATGTAAGAAATGCTTTATACATACGACCGTTGGAATGTAGAAGTTACATTTTCTTCAAACACATTCGCAATATATTAAAGAACGCATATATTGTAGTAAATAAACGTGTTTTACTGAGTCAGGTATTGGCTCGATATGGGTACAGAACTTAACACAGATGGAGTTTGTAACATAAACTTTACAATAGGCATCATTATTTGTTTACCTTACAACCACCAATATTGTTGGCCGAATACTCTTGAACCCCAACTAGAAACACGAGATTCACCGCTGCTATGGCAGCACACAGCTGCATAAGAATCTTTGAAGGGTTGTTCATTCGTAGTTGTCTGAAACATAGATTATCAGGGACAANGTTGCATTATATTTTGAAAGATTATATATAACCACACGTGAACTTAAAATTATAGTTTTTATAAGTGGATGTAAAGCAGAGGTAAGGTTGCTTAAATCATTGGTTGATATAATAAACCAGCGGTGTTTGTACCGGGGTGATTAACGGGTTTTTCTAAACTCGAACGAATTCCGGGATCAGTTTATTGCGGTAACATGCTAGGTGGGTATCTGTCGAAGACACTGAATAGCAATAGATTACAGCATAACATTTATCAATATAGCATACCTCTTTAAGAAACTAACAGGGTTGAGACATATTTGTCATGTTCGGTCTCTGTTTGTGAAGTGGACTACCATTATAAAGCATTGTTAAACATGCGCTCGCTAATATAAAGGTATTCATAATACTGCACCATTAACCATAAAAGACGTTTGTTAATTCACACAACACTTCACAATCCACTCAAAAGCCATATAAGGATTAACATTATGTTCGTATAGTTATATTAAATGTTAAAGCATAATTAAAAACAGTCTTTTTTGGAGAAACTAATGCATTGGGACTAGCCATAATTGATTTAGGATGTTCTGTCGTATTGATACAGTTTTTCTAACAGAGCAAAAATACACTATGCCAATTTACTGACTTCACTGCACAATAACATTTATGTGCATACACCATCACAACAAAAGGAAATTTTGTTACAGGTTCGGATCATGAACACACAACAATTATTGTTGGAAGCGTTCAATAGCAGTTGCTTTCTGACCAGTAACAGAATGTTACGCTCTAGCAATACGGTAATATACTATTATAGTATGTGCGTAAGACTATCCTTACGTGCTGGACGTTACTTAAATTTGTCTGGAACTGCTGTTTTCAACAGAATAATAAATAAATGGACACACACAATTAGAAAATCCAATCGTTTATATTAAAATGGACTTAACGAAATCGAAAATATATCCATAACGTTAGTTCCTGTGCTTATTGATAAATAATTACATATATTTAAAACGATGAATGAATTAGATCGATATTGGATATATTGATGCTAAAATTTTCGAACATCATATATATATATATATTGCATATATAATCAGCGTCAGCAACGCTCCAACAAAGGACAGCACGCAGCCCGCAATGGAAATAATCCGCAGAGCTAGTTTGTTTAATTCGCTCAGTTCTCCACCCACGTCGTAAACATCCTTAAATGTAGCTAGTGTTAGTCTGATATGATATACACCACAAGCAAAAAATTAAGGTTTAAAATATAAACATTATAAAGTACATCGTGAAAATAGAAACATGACAAACGTTAATCTTACTAGTTTGAACTACTTTGATTTCTGAACGAGTTACTGCTTGAATTACCAACATTACGACGTCACATAACTCATTTATTCTTATGATTCTAGACCATATTTCAAAGATAACATTAAAAATACGAGATGAGTATGTTTCTGTGTGTGTGTGATTCACTTGATGCAGTACGTTCCAACAGCTTGATTAACGCATATGATATATGACATTCTGCAATCTCACCATAAGAAGTGCAAAGTTTGTCAGGTGATCACAGTAACATTCCGTGTAGTCATCGTTCGTTGTGTTCACAGAACATCCATCTGAGCGCCATTCTGATGTTTCGAGGGACCAGTACACGCATGACACGTTCTTGCCTTTCTGAAAACACATTAAGCTCAACATATAATTATCCTTTCATGTCTGGAGAAAACACAAACAAAACAAATGTACAAGTGTGTTCATCACTTACTCAATAAAAAAATAGTTTTATTCAGAATGGGTTAAATGCAGAGGCTTCTACAGTAATATTTGTACCAGGCTTACCTGTTCATGTTTTAATCTGATTTTCACTGGCTCTTTTAAATTTCTGATCATCCTATCTGGCACACTGGCTGCAACAACTTTGCTGTTTATAGTGCGCTCCATTCCCGTATAGGTAATAGTGTCCGAAATTTGACTTGATGAAGGCTTGGCGTTTATTTGATTTGTTTTGGACTAAAATAAAAGCAACTTGCATGCTTCAACGTACATAACATACTAAAAACTTTAATTAATCTGTATTATCTTGTTTACCAGGTTTAATTAGATTTTGTTAACCGGTTGCATCATTTTTAATGAAATGACATCAGCGTAGGTCTGTGTAAACGCTTTTTCGTTCCAGATTGTAATTAGTTTTTGGCCGCAACCTGTGTATACTCGATTTATACTAGATTGAAGAATTCATGTTCAATATAACCGATAAAAAACATCAATGATGGTCGTGAATGAAAATGTTCTGATACAATTACGTTACTTCGTTTATGTTCAGATTGCTGAAATGATTAATAATACTTTGTTTAAAATAATTACCTCAAACAATTTCGGATCGCTATAAACATTCAGTGTCACTTTTGCAGAATTATCCAACATGGTCTTTGGCAGCACGAGACCGGACATTCCTGCCCCAAAATCTACCGCCGATTTTGATATATTGATCTGTAAAATAAAATCGGTAGAAAAAGGTAATACGATGTTTGTTTAATAAAAGAATGTCAACGTTCTGACCTTTGTATTTCTTATTTAATGTATGATTACAGGTGGTCCTGTAATTGTATCATGTAAACGTTGCGCAATAAAACATTTAAATTAAATCAGAGATGATTTTACAAAATGTATGCCAAAAACATTCCTTATTCAAAAACCGTAACACTGTGCCTGTTTAACAAATGGGTTTATTATCAGAACAAGTGGTTCGTAACAGTAGTGGCACATTTTTCCGAAATAGTGATAATTAATCTCACCCCTGACTGTGTAAGGTCCTTTATGCCATCAGTGAATGATAACGCGTAACCACTGAATGCGCCAGTACCGGCGGCTGATACAAATCCAGCCAGGTTTGATTTTACTGCGATAAAGTCCTTTTCAATATGGCTTAACAGTTTATCGACGGCTCTAATTAATCTAGAAAAAACATAATACAGTATTCATGTGTACAAATGTGTCGTCGCTGTTTAATGTTATTTAATAACTGTATGTCATGTTTTATGGTCCATAATGTTAAAATATGTAAAAGATGATCATTAAAGAATCAATCACCTACGTTCCTCGTTCACGCAACATTTTGTTTAAGTTAAACATAAGGCGATTTAAGTAAAACCTTTTGTTTATTAAAAGGTTTAACACATACTTGGTTGACGATTGAGAAGATTTCTCTGCACTTGCTAAGACATTATCTCCAATGTTTAGCAAATTGTTGATAGTATCCACAGTGTTTTCAATGACAGCGTCGTTCGTCCTAGACTTGTCTGTGTTCAATATTTTATCCACTGTATCAACAGCCATGACCATGTCCTTCGACTTGAACGAGTCCCATTTTCTGGTTATCGTGGACAATTCAGATGACACGACACCAACGTTTTCTTCAATACAATAGTTTAAAAGAATGACACACCCGTTTCAAATGAAAACGTTCCAAATGCATCACTGTTCGGAAGAAGAATAGCAAAATGCTTCGAATATCTCATATGTCCCGACGCTAAATAAGCTCCGTTTTTATAACATCATGAATTTATGTAGTACAATCAGCGAGGATTTATTTTACAGCTCAATTTTAAAACAAAGCATTTACTTAATGATGATTATAAGCATATGTTTTCTGTATTATTAATAAGCGTATCCAGAAGACATATTTGCAATTGGTGATATTTTAATCGCCAAAGATTGTTATAACAGTCATTTAAATTAAAATTGAGAATGTTTACTATCTGAATAAAACATGTTTATTACTTGCTCACTCACACTAAGGAACTCAACGAATATGATCAATTAAGAACAACAATAATACAATGAATTTCTATTGGTTAAACGTTTCATAATGTTTACCGTCAATTATTTGTTTTTGAGAAAGCTCTTGAAGGTCACGTGATTGCTCATCTTCCAGCGGACAGAGATCAATCGAGGAATTCCTCCACTTAGCCTCAGCCCCAGCAAGTGTGCTTAAACTATCAGCGTAACAAATGAATAACATAACACAATAAAAGGGAGAAAGTTACACTTTATCAAGAAATAACTAGTTGTTCTGCTGTAATCCTTTTACTGTGGGTACTCTTTAGAACCGTATAATTGAGACGGTTGTAATGAGTTCCTGCACCATATTGTTTTGATCAAGATTAAATAAGTTTATGGTGAAGTATTCACCTTATATGTTTGTTATATATGGATATCTCACTTTGTCTGCTATTTTGACCTCTATTTTTTGAATTTGTAGTGTATTCAAATAAGAATTTTGCATCTGAAATCAACAAATGCTTAAAAGATAAAGGTTCAAACTCAATAAAGATATCAGGAAATTTTGTTCGTGAAAAATGTAGAGTTTGTCTCAAAAACGGCCATTTGTACGGCCATTTTGGATTTTTTTTTTTAAATTTGTTATTATTTATTTTATGTTCTAACAATATTGTTCAACAAAGAAACAATCAAATGACACTTTATTTGAGACAAAAAAAAAGCAAATACATAATGTTTTTGAATGGAATGATGATTTTTTCATTTTGGCGGCCATCTTGGCGGCCATCTTGGATTTTTCAAAATGCTGAACAATGCAAAACAGTGGCATCCGATGGATTTTAAATCAGGACAAATTGAAGAACACGTTTATGCAAAAACATTTTTATCACATGCATAACTTGTTTTCAATTTAATACAGAAATAAGTTTTTTTTTATACTACACATGTGTAATACAACATTGTTAAGCGTTTTTATTTGCTACAGAATCAATAACTAGCCAATCGCATTGCTTTATTTTGTTGCAATGACGTCGTCAACATGAAATAACGTCACGATAGTAAACAACTTTTAGATCTATCAGAATTTGTTTGGTCAATTAAGATGTTTTTTATTTAGTTCAAAAGCATGTGATAAAAAAGATCTGACATAAGTTGTCATATTATACCATATTTTATTAAGCTCGTCCAGGAAATTAGTTAGTAAGCTCGCCATAGGCTCGCTTACTAATAAAATTCCTGAACTCGTTTAATTACATTTGGTATAATATGACAACTTATGTCAGATCCTATATATGCGTACTATAACTCCAGGTCAACCCTAAAATCAGGATTTGACACATAGACTAACTCTTTGCCAGATTGACTGAAACAATATTCTTGAATGTTCCCACCAAGTTTCCTTGCATTCCGATGACCGTCCTTTTATGGTTTAATAATGTTTTTTTTTTTTTATAATCGTTTCAGTGTATTTAGACAAACTATAGCGCCAAATCACACAAACAATTGTGCAAAATGACTCCGGACGATCTGGAATTCAGTTTGCCCACATACTTGTCATTTACAAATCCCTAAATTAAATTTGTTTTAAATGAGAACAGTTGACATATACTGTATATATATTTGTGTCTGATTGACCTAAGCATGGAACGACCTACACACTGGCACAACATGTGTATACTTCTTTTATTCCCTCAAAAACACTGCTGGCAAAGAATTAACTTGAAAGGTAAGTAGTTGTGTGTTTCTTTGTTCGTTTTACTAAGTTACGTTTTCTTGCAACTTGTTTCTACATAAACGTTTGCGAAAGGACGACATGTTAAGGACAGTATAACAAAAGCAACGTAGAACTAAAGTAACGTATAAATAGACTACTGCTATGACATTGTCGAATGCAATAACTCACCCTAATTATTTTCTTACAAAGGTCATATAGTACGAATTGTAGATTTAATAATATAACTCGTAGTTTATTATTTTATTATTTAATGCCAAGTCATTTTCATCTATTTTGTTAATATATTTATCTTGTCTAAGCTTAGTTTTAACTGATTAATTGTAAATTACATTAATCTCTCGTAAAACAAAATTCTTTGCCCGAAATGTAGGATATTTACCTTTATGACTTAATTCATTTAGAAGTGCGAATGACAAAATCAGTAAAAATAGAGCCGAATTCTCGTATGTCCTTACTTAACTTGTGTCCCTCAATGGATAAGGATGGGTAAAGTAAATTATAGACAACGACGTTAGATGTGTTTGTATAACATATTGCGCGTTCATGTATTTTGGTGTTTGCATTGTCTAAATGCATTACGATATTTAATATTCAATTGTGTGACATACACGACTGAATCATCTGCATGGTATTTTATTAAATATATGAATATCTTTATGGGTGTATATTTAAACTTGCTTAAAATAAACAACGTATTACGTTACTTAATACCTTGCAGATGGAACGCAGGGATACACGGATATACATACATCCTCAAAAAGCCCAATCTACCATGTCTCTGGTGACCATGATACATAAATAATATTTCCATAAATGTATAATATAGTTGAAAGTCATTGTTTGTCTTTTTACCAAAATTTCGTAGCAGTAGAGTTTGTAGAGTTTTTGAACTGGAACGGGCATTGTAGGGTGGCTGTCGTTGAGTTTTGCGTGAGGGGCCAGTTAAATGTGTCACGATCTGCCGTCTGCTCCATTACCGGAGGACAAAAGTCTGAAAGAAAATGTGAATGTCATTCGGTTCATGAAATGTACTTAAAACTTAACATGATCGGACGTAAAGTGGTGATCAGTATCATTAAATAGTATAATCAATTCACACTTGGAATAACTGTTTTTCCGTACACTCAGTAGAACAGCATACTTGTCATTAGACTGACGACATTTAGATAAGTTGTAAACATTTAATACACAGTTTCATTTTTCAATGGTAATATTTAGCGATAATATATCTTACGGCCATGTACTTCCGCGTTTAAGGTTAATCAAAGATATCATACCTGATAGAAGCCCAGTTCCATTGCAGTTGTTATTAATCGGTGATGGCGTGCAGGCGTCTGCACGTTTCCCGCCTATCACCATGGCAACAATTAGGACAACTGAAATGGCTGCACCGTGTTTACTGGATCGGATTGGTGTTGACATTATGGCTGGTGCATCAGTTGCGATTCTACAACATACAACATTTTAGTGTTACAATGGCATTTCCCTCATCATACTTCATATACAAGCCGCAGACAACAGCACATATATCATAACGAAGACGCAATTCGAAAATATATAGATTACTCATGGTTCAGTTGATGTGTAATGTTGTTTTTTAACAACGTGTTTGTGTACACATTTAAAATTAATAGTCATTGTTTGTGCAAATTTTATAAACACAGAATGCAGTGATGTTTATTTGTGATACCATCGATGTGAATACCAATGTATTAACTTATTATAAGCTATCAACTGTATTTATATACGGATATACGGTGTGTGTGTTTTTTTCTCAAATGTTTGAACGATGATTTTGAGAATGACTTTTCACAGATGTTTTATTAAGTCAATACAATCTATATACTCTAATGAATGAGAAACAGAAAATGTTAACACTGTAACTAACGTTCTTGAGGACGAATTTCATTTTTTACTTGAATGCCCAATGTTTATTTATTTACGTAAGAAGAATATCAATACATATTATTGGAAGAACACAAACATGATCAAGTGTATTGATCTCTTACACACTGACAATGAAAAAAGGGTACGAAATATATCCACTTTTGTTTTTAAAACGTTTAAATTGAGTGCTAACTTATATTATCAATAGTTTCTCTCCATTTACTTTCATTTATTTATCTACGTAATATAAAAATACAAAATACGATAAAGTGTATACACATGTGTTGTATTAAGATTTTGATATAGCTTCAGTTAAAATATCTGTACGACATTAACCATCTGTGAATATACTGTGTCGTAATATGTGTGAACTCATAGGCTTAAAGCCTAATGTATTTTAAAATACACTCTAAACTCTATTTTTCTATTCAATCATCTTTAGTTTACGAGCAAAAGCGTAACAAATATCGTATAACGATGTAATGAAGTAGTATGTAAACGGGACCAATATGGCCCATATGTTAAAATTGTGACTAACCATTCACGTGAATATTATAATCATTTGTCGTTTATTTTTATATTAACTGTATAAACGTGTTTCTGTGTTGCAAATAAATAATTTCATTCAAGATTTAAGATAATGATGAATATAAGTGTTTTATCTGCTTTGGATTGGGATGCATTGTAATCATAAGAAAAGTAGTGTACACTTATTATTTAACTGCAAATGAATCATATAAATGTACAATATTTAACTAAAAATGATGTCCGTAACAATCGGTAAGGATGTTCTTTTACGGTACNCGAAAAAATAATTTGGTACGAACAAAAATTGGGTACGAAACAAAATTGGGTACGAAAATTTTTGGGTTCGAAACAAAAATTGGGTATCGGAGAAGTAGTACCCGTGGACCTCTCGATAAATTTGAAAGGGGACGGGAACCAAGCTGCCTTTGCCTTTAACCAATAACCCTGGGGTGGGTAATGTGGACATGGATGATCAAGATAGACCGTGTTGTCATAAGAGATGTTCAGTATTAATTTGAAGTCATTTGGTGAATAAATGAAGAAGTTATGTTAAAACAAAATTGTGGATGGGCGTAGTCTATGTGGGCGGGGCGCCCCAGGGTTGGTAATAGGGCCATGTATAGTTGAGATTGACCGTATTGTCTTAAGAGTTGTTCAGTATCACTTTGAAGTAAATCGGTGTAGAAATGAAGAAGTTAATGTAAAATAACCTAAACAAATGTGTGAAAATTTCTAACCCGGCCCCACCACAACCCCCATTGGCCACTTTCTTCTCCTACACTATTAGTACAAGAACCTTGAAACTTACACACATGGTAGCTATGAGCATATGTGCGACGGTGCATTATTTAGAATTTTGATCTGACCCCTGGGTCAAAAGTTAAGGGGGTTGGGATGGGGCTTGGTCAGAGATTTTCACTCATTTTATATAAGGAAAATTGCGCCGCCCCCATAACTTTTGACCCAGGGTCAGATAAAAATTCCAAATAGTGCACCGTCTCACATATGCTCATAGCTACCATGTGTGTAAGTTTAAAGGTTCTAGTGCTAATAGTTTAGGAGGAGATAGTGGCCAGGACGGACCGACAGACCTTTAAATACCAGCAGACTAGCAGTGGTACAAGGTGGAACTATAAACCCATAAAAAGTAGTGGAACATGAAAGTAGACTGCACTAGCCTAGGGTTGTGTTTTCGGGATTTCTTAATTTTCTGAGATATGTTGTCATTTTCTTTAATATTTTCTAAAAACATTACCGAATATGTTACACCTAAATATATCATGGTTCATACCAAGGTTTAAACACGTTTTAAGTAAGAAAAATACAAAGAAGAGGACAATGGGTCCTTTTGTGCTCACCTGAGACTCAACGGAACAAAAACACACTGAAAAGGTGTATTTATGCATAATAAAGGCACTGTATGAAAAATAAAAAAAAAATCATTTCTAGGAACATTTTAATTTTCAAAATCGCCTGAGATATAATGAGAACACATGTTTTCACCAAAATTCTGGAAGATTGCACACAATATGCGACTTCTAGAGTGTTAACAACCTTTTTTAAATTTGACCTAGTGACTTAGTTTTTGACCAAGCATAACGCAGTTTCACACTCAGCAGAGAAATTATTAGGACAATGTTTCTGAAGATGTAGCCGATAGAGCGTAAACCAGCTTTCACCTAAGTCATATAAGAAAAGCTGCCCATGACGGCCATCTTTTTAACAGACCAGAACCGTTTCGGAACTCGGCTGAGCTATTATAAGAACAGATCTTCTGACCAGCTTTTATGAAGATTGGACTAAATATGTGACTTGTAGAGTGTTCACAAGGTTTCACAATAGCCATTTTGGGAATACTGCCCGCCCGCTTATGGCAATGTTTCTTGACGAACTACAACCATTTTCAAACTCGGTCGAGATGTAATTAGAACAAATGTTCGGACAAAGCTTCATGCATATTGTACTCAAATATGATTTCTAGAATGTTCACAAGATTTCACTTTAGCCATATAAGGACAACTGCACCGCCCCACTGGCGGCCATGTAATTTGACAAACCACGACTATATTCTAACTCAACTGAGACATCATTAAAACAATGTTCGGACTACGTTACATGAAGACTCGACCATAACTGTGTCTTCTAGAGTGTTAACAAGCGTATTCTTTAATAAAACCAAGTCACCTAATTTGTGTCCTCACTCAACCCAGTTTCGAACTCTGCCAAGATATTATTGGAACAAATGTCCTCACTAAATTTCATGAAGATTGAACAAAAAATATGGCCTCTTGAGTGTTCACAAGGTCAATGTTGACAACAGACGACGCACGACGGACAAAAGGAGATCGTAAAAGCACAAAAATACAATTTATATATTCTTTTAACATGGTTATATTCTATTTTAATGAATGCGTTTATCTTAATGTTTCAAAATTTAAGATGAAAATGTCTAATATTTAGTAGATTTTTTATTCTGACAATGCCATATATCACCTGACCTCATTAATAGTGAAACCAAAAGTATCCGTATTTCAAACCATGTTTCTTTGCTAAAATAATTTAGTCTTAAACGTTGTAAATTGCATTTGCGAAAACAATAAAACAACAGTAAACAAATACCGTCAGCAAATAAAATTGTCAATGAAATGATCAATAGCGCATACGAAGTATCAACAGATAGGTGGCACGCTTAATTGATAAACAGTTTATACGAATATAAATGGGCTTATCATAATCGATCAGCAACAGTTATAACACACATGCAACCGTGATCATTTGAAATTACACACTTATTGCAATATGTAACGCATAGTCTGCATGATTTGAGTGCATGTATTGACTATTCCGATACAACGACGCTCCACCTGTAGGCGGGTTCTGCGTCGGTAAACATATACTTGAAAGCCGATTGTAACTCGTTCTTAAAGTTGTGTAGTAAGGTTAATTTCTTATCTCCCATTTTATATAACATACATTTACTTGTTTGTGAGAATTTTGTCCTCTCGCCAGTGTTCGTTCACCCATGAAAGCTCGTGCAACTGTGGTTATGTCCAATCGTTATTAAGAATTAATCCGATGCAAGATTTTCATTGGTCATTCAAACATTCAAAAGTTACTGTTCATGTCATTATACAATTACTGACCATGCTTGCATTTGCGAAGACCGTCTCGTGGACGCAAGTCCACGTGGCTATCATTTCATTCCAACCTGGTGAGTTGTTCAACTGCTTTCCTTTCTTTAACATTATTGTATTATGAAATGTGTGTTAAGGGGTGTTGCGGCAGTTTATTTAACCGAGGATATATTATGGCATTACCGATGCTGTTATCACAACCCAATAGTTTTGTTATCAAAATCATCACACATTTATGACAGAGTATGTTCATAATAGGTACTCAGTGGTTCGATCCCAGGTGCGGTTAACTTTTTTTTTATTCTTTTTTTCTTTCTGTTATTTCACTCTTGTTTTTTTCCTGGAGCTCTTTAGTCCTGTTGTTTACATTAATCAATTTAAAGCATTTAATCACAAACTTCAAAACATGCCGAAATCTGTCAACAAGTCCCTGTTATGGATTATTAAGGTCGAGTTTGATACTGTATGGTCTTATGTTTGTGATTAAATATTGTTTATTTGNAGTCTATGTACCGGTACTTGGGTTTCGCCTAATTGCTGTATTTTAGGAAATTTGACATAGACGGTAGGGATAGTTAAACAAAAAAATCTCTGTTAAAAGTGCGGTGACCCCCCTTTTTTATTTTTGTTTTATGATAACAATACGTAGATGAACATATTTGAGCAGTTTCGCAACAAGTTATTAGATAGAACTTTTTTTAATTCCATTTTTGTGTTAAAATAGTAAAAAAATTGACGTTTTTTGGGTGACATACAAATTATAAAAATTAAAATTTCTTAAAATTTAACTTGTGTTCTCCATTTTTTGGTAGATTGTGGTTTAATTAAATGGTATATGATATATATTAGCTTATATAATATCAATATGTTGCCAATTTCATAGGTTATTAATCATTTTTATGGTGAATAAAATCAAAACAAGGCCGGTGACCCTATGTTTTTATTTCATTTTTGAATAGTATTTGTGTGTAGTACTTGAATATAAATTTTGAGCAAAAGTTATTAGATGGAAAAAATTCAGCAAAAACTGCAGCAACACCCCTTAATTAGTGTAATTATTGTGATATTCATTTCATTCATATTTCGTACGTAGTATCGATTGTTTGGTTCTGTTTGTAAAAAAAGTGTCATTGTTTTGTTTAGGTCTTTTCCGTTATTGCTATATTGGTCAGCGTCAATAAATACAACTTAACCTCCACGGCTTTGATTGAATGATGTGCCCCCACTCCCACACACACTTCAGTTGTTTGGCAAAGTCGATATTGATTTGATGCTGATAAAAAATCCAAGTCGGCTGCTTGAAGGCGACGTGTTTGCCAAAGTCACACACTCGCAATAACCTTGAGTGTAATCTGAGTGCACTGAAAATCTTTATGTGTCAGTAATTTTAAAAATTCAATGTAAAATGTGTATGTTATATATCAGCTTATCAAAGTTTTATACACAAATATATTATATGAAAGAAACAAACAAATAATCATATTTGTTTTGAAATTTAATTTGTGTTACTTTAATAATTGCAGCCGAAACTGTTTTCATGCTCATTCGGCAATACAGTTTACTTTTATTTCATTATGTTAACGAGCATGTACACCTCGGATGACCTACAAATACGAATATGTTGCAATCGACATATCGCAAGGGAAAATGTTATGTGACACTGTTACAGTTATGTTATTATCTTCCAGACACAACGTTGCTCCTTTGGGGAATAAATTTGAAGAACGTGTTAACCCGTTTAGCTCACCTGAACACAACGTGCTCATGGTGAGCTTTTGTGATCACATTTTGTAAGTCGTGTAAAGTGTGGTGTCCGTCGTCAACATTTACTTCGTGAACCAATCTTCATTAAAATTAGTCAGAGCACTTGTCTTAATCATATTTCGGCCAAGCTCGAAACGGTTCACTAGGTCACTAGATCAAACTACAGAAAAAACCCTTGAAAACTCTAGAAGACATATTTTCTGTCCAATCATCTTAAAACTTGCTCATAACATTTGATTATATAACACCTTAGGCGAATTTGAAAATGGTTTCGGTCCGCTTAATAACATGGCTGCTACTGCCGGGGCTGTGTTGCTTATATGTCTTAATGAAACGTTGTGAACACTTTCTAAGTCTTATTTGTTTGCCGAATCATCAGAAAACTTGCTCATAATATGTTTTACAATGATATTTGAAAGACATGGCCACCAAAGTTTGGGGGCAGTTTTCCTTATATGGCTTTAATGAAAACTTATAAATTCTGTAAAAGTCATATTGTTTGTCGAATCGTAATGAAACTTGCTTAGAATATTTGTTCTAATAATGTTTCGGCCAGGTTTGAAAATAGTGGTTCCGTTTTCCTTATGCGACTATAGTGAAACCTTGTGAACTTGTTGCCCAATCATCACGAATCATCATGTTCTAATGAGTTCAAGTAAAAAGCAATTTTTGAAGCCGCAATAATTACTCTAACTTTTCGATATGT
>VMBQ01005820.1:44739-61833 GCA_007657795.1 Dreissena rostriformis | reverse complement strand
TATTCACTCATCTTGTTAATGTAGCAGATGAAAACGTATTACTGCAATGTATAACTGTCTATTGGCCATCAATAACTTAAGACATTTGGAGTGCTTATTACATTTGGTCACATTTTGTTGTGCTGACGTCAATGATTTATCATATGATATATGATTTAATCAGTTACACAACAACGACACGTGTCACATAGAGATATGCGTTGACCGGTTTTGTAAAGTTGTCAGTGCCTGCAAAGTGGTGATATCATCAGTCCATACAAAATTTAACAGCTAAGAAAACAGATTTTGAAAAATTGGATAGGGCATATAGGAATAGTAGGAGGATTTGTTAATAATATTTTGTGTGCGTTTTTTTATACAACACCCCAACAGACATAATGCACAAATTTAATTTATATACATGTATTCAAAACGAGTTCAGAACAATTGACAACAGGAACATAACGAATGTTTTACTGTGCACAATTTTGAACTACCTGAAGATCGATCTTAATTAAATAGTGCCCTGTGATTGATTAACATAGAAGCAATAATCCTAATTAACGTTAGCTGAATCAAAACACCAACTGCATCACCATGATTTATAACAATGACGGCGCACATTAAGCCAGAACACCAACAGAAAATTGATTAGGTGTTGATGTTAATGAGTTCAGTTTATTGAGCACGTACATCAGCAAACAAACACGTTCATGATGGATGTATTAACCAATACGATGTTTCGAATTCATCTTAGCTAGGCAACAACGGGAAGATCAAAGTGATTCCAACCTTCATCGACTTTCACAACTCTTAAAACATTTTAACATGAGACAAACAAGTGATGTGTTTGTCAAACACTACGATTTTGACCCATTTATTTGACTTTTGACCTTGAAGGATGACCTTGAACTTTCACCACTCAAAATGTGCAGTTCCATGAGATACACATGCATACCAAATATGAAGTTGCTATCTTCAATATTACAAAAGTTATGACCAAGGTTAAAGTTTTGGGACATAATGACAGACAGACAGACATGCAAAAACAATATACCCCCTCTTCTTCGAAGAAGGGGGCATAACAATTGACAATGAGAAAAAAACGCGCAAGTCGTTAATGCAGTTGATTAGTTCATAAATCTTGATTTGGTACATATCGTCTCTGTGTTTATTTTGATGACATACATCAGCTATTAAAATAGTAAGACAACCTTTTTAATAAAAATAAAGTTTTTTTTACCAAATTTTACAAATTGACATGAGCGAACACATGTCGTCTTTAAATGTTTAAAGTAGTGTTACTGACATTCTGTCAACTTTTCAGGAGAAACCATTATTAAAATAATAAACATGTTTCAATTATTCCAATTTTCAGATTAGTATTTTAATAATATTTGAAAAACAAAACAAAACTCCAAATTGAGATGTCTTTTTCCAAACAATAGATAATTAATAAAGAAGCAGTTACCATAATTTCAATGCTGAATTATTTTGAATGCGCAAAATAACGTAAATGCTCTTAATGTGTTTCGGAAAACATATACTCCTGAACAATTTACAAAATGTCAGTTACACTAGTTATTACATTCAGCAGACGATATGTCCTCGACACCGCAAAAAAAAACACGCTGATTTCGTCTGTTCAATTTGTTCCAGTTTACCTTTATTAACCCATTTATGCCTAGCGTCTAGAAAAAAAAGGCCTTGGCAAACAGCGTAGACCCAGATGAGACGCCGCATGATGCGGCGTCTCATCAGGGTCTGCGCTGTTTGCTTAAAGGAATTTCTGTAAGAAATATTCTAAATATAGAAATAAATATACAAGACATCCCTAATTTTGAAAATAAATTGATCCAATTAAGAAGGATGGGAGAGTCCACTAGGCATAAATGGGTTAATATCACATCTCTTTCCAATATTCTAGACGAGTACATCTGCACTAGTCTATCCTTCTGCTCTTAAAGCGTCATTTTGTTTCCGCTTCATGTAAATGTTTTATAACGTGTTGTGTTTTTTAAGTGAAATAAAGAATTTTATTAGAATAAATTAAAGATAATTGATGATATCAAATGTGTAATCAACAATAATTAACCATCGCTAGTTTCTTTTCTTGATATATGACAATGTTTGTAAAATATCAACGAACATGTGTTTACCAAAATACCAAAAATACATGACAAGAGGGCAATTGGCCCTGAGGCGCTCACTGAGACACGAAGGAACTAAATAATTTTGAAAAGTTGGAGTTCAGAAGAATAAAAGTACCTTATGAAAAAGAAATAACTAATTTCTAGGCACATTATTATAACAAGCTTTGAAATTCCAGAAACTTTTTCAGGAAAGAAATCACAAACAAAAATGCGTGGCTGAAATGATTGTTATCAAAATGCACTTTATACAGACAGAAAATGAAAACATGAATGCCATAAGGTGATGCGCGGATCTAATATTAAACACGTAATAGCATTTTAAAGATTTTGGTTAAAAAACATAGCCCTGGCACACTTTTTACGCGTTAACTAAACTAAAAAGAATGCTGAATATTCCCGCTTCTACGGGAATTAACATAATACTGTGGTTGCAATGAAGTTACGACGCTAACACAAACTGTAGAACGTGCAATATAAATATGCATACATCAGCGTTAAAACATATGTTCACGTTCTCCATTGTCAATAACTTTCTCAGCTGCAACTTTGCGACTTAAATAACTCAGCGAGTGACGTCAAATACGAAGTGAAAAAAAACACAAAGACTTTTTTCATAATTTACTCAATCATTGTAATGGATTTTCCAACTGTTCCTATCGTGTCGACTACAGCCCTTTAAGTCTGCAAGATAATAGAGTGTNACGTTTTTTAGTATGGGATTTGGGGGGGGGGGGGGCAGAAATAAACCCGCCCTGGCGTGATTTGCATCACGAGATAAAACAACTGGAACAGCCCATGCATGTAGCCATTAGCTGTTTGCCCATCCTGCAAAAATGCCGTCCATCCATGTTTCAATACGTAACTTGTGAATTATTTAGAGATCAAATGGATAGATTCCAATTACAGCTCTTGATATACCATGTGTATTGAATGAAAGGTCAAATCAGATTCAAATGAAACAGTTCGTGTTATTTACAGGGTGTTTCACTATGTAATCACAAGATAAACCAACACATCCCATGGCAGTCATATTTTATAACAGACCAGTACCATTTTCTAACTCAGTTGAGATACCATAAAACAAACAGTCTGAGCAGAATTAATTAGGATTGGGCAAAACATGTACCTTCAAGAGAGTTAAACAAGTTTCAATATATCCATATAAGGAAAACTGCCCCACCCACTGGGGGCAATATTTTTATGTTGACCGGAACCATTTCCTAACTTGGCTGAGACAGTTACAGGACGATTGGGAAAAAAATTGACTTCAAGAGGGTTAACAAGCTTTTTTTTAATTTGACCTTGTGACTTAGTATTTGACCTCAAGTAACCAAGTTTTGAACTGAGCCGAGATTGTATTTATACAAATATTCTGATCAAGTATCACGAGGAGTGGACAATACATGTGGCCAATTGAATGTTAAAAAGGTATAAACTAACGAAAACAAACAATATAAGTTGAATTTTAACTGCTGGAAAACAATGAACGATTTTGTTCTCGGCGGCTTTTTGATTTCGGCCTAAGTCTGTTTTCGCGCCCAAATGAAAGAATACACACGAACAATTACACAAGTTATCGTAAGTAAGGCTTACGTTAAGTCACGTTAAGAGATCGTTTGAATTAGATGTGTACACATAGCGACATTGTTTATTGACCTTAAGGTACAACCTTAGTAGGTGACTTACGATAGTTTAGAGTAAGTAAGGCCAGGTCAACAGTGTGTGTGTTTTATATTGAGGACAAAAACAATAATCGATGCTATATATTAATTCGAATACGTCATACGTTATACGCAAGGGCGTTCAGCCATAATACGTGCGTCAGCAAAAGAATTGATGGTCTCTCATCAATATTAAGTCGTATTTTTTATTTGACCAATTATTTATTATTCAAACTGTTTTTATATCATTGGTTACTATTGTGGTTTGTGGTAATCGTTCATTGAAAATAAATGACGACATTAATTCATACATCATTTACAGACGCGACAGGGGAAATGGTATATAAGGAGAGGGTCTTCAGGCCTTTGGAAGGGGTGAACCGAAACCGAAAAGGTACGTTGCTGTCTTTACGTATATTTCTAATTTTCAGTAAAAAAATGTGCACTATATTTTAATTTAATCGTATCGTAACTTTGTCGTGAGTGCGAATATCAAGAACAATTTTAAGTTATTATGAAAACTTGTTTTAATATTATATGATAACAATTTTATTTATTTATTTTACATTTAAATATTTTATACGTCTTTAAAGTAAAGTCTAGTGGCAAATATTGCATAATACCACGTACGTGCATGTCAGTAATACTTTAACATTGCTTTGATTTATTTGACAGTCTCTCAAACATGAAGTCGCTAACGTTAATCGCTCTCCTAGTCGCGGCAGTTGTCGCTCATCCCTACGGCGGATACGGCGGATACGGCGGTGGATACGGCGGATACGGCGGATACGGCGGTGGCTACGGCGGATACGGCGGTGGCTACGGCGGATACGGCGGTGGCTACGGCGGATACGGCGGTTTGGGTGTTGGCTACGGTGGCTACGGCGGTGGCTACGGCGGATACGGCGGTGGCTACGGCGGTTTGGATGGTGGCTACGGCGGATACGGTGGTTTTGGAGGTGGCTACGGCGGATACGGTGGTTTCGGTGGTGGCTACGGCGGATATGGCCACGGTGGACATCATCGCAGGTACACATTTGTTTTGGGCTTCAACCATTATGGCAAAATATATAAATGCATGACTTATAGCCAAATTATTACATAAAATAGAAAAGCATGCATTTATAAAGAATACAATCACTGCATGAAAAATGTACATGTTTTTTTATTATTTAAAATAGAGACGCGTGCCTTTATATATAATATAATTTTCACAAAACTGTGAGTACGTGAAAAACTAATGTCAGTGTTGCCTTCCAGCTGGTGGCCTCATCACAAGAAACATCGCTCACACAAGTGGTAGACATAAGGTATTTACAAATTTACCTGTAGTTACCGTTTGCCTCTCACAACACATATTACATAAAATATACGTATCATATTGGAAATGCAATACAGGTGTTTCGTTGAAGACCTCTTTAACAAAACTAATAGATAGGTATGAATTCGGTTCTCGTACTTGACACATTTACATTTGACATAACAAAAGATGACACTCCACAAACTCTTTCGGGGGAGAACTGTGTGTTTAGAATGATAAGTAGAATGTGTGTGTCAGTTTGTTTCTGTTTTCGCATTTCAATTTAACATAGAGCTTATCCTGCCATTTGTTGTTTACATTATATCATATAATGTTACACCCTTAATATTAAACAACTTTGTTTTTCACAATACCATTTAAGTATTTGTGGATCAACAATAACAACTATTGACTAAGCATAAGATGGTTTCCATGTATTTCAAATTAAAGAAAACCAGAACGTAGAAATCCTTTAATTGCCTTAATAACAAGTTACATTTGAATATGAACATTCAAGCTTTACTCCCCTAACATTGCAATATTGTACATTTTGCTACATATGATGCAAATACAGTATTGATTTGATTTCCGGAAATATATGGTAAGTGTTTGTTCCCGTATCAATATCTGTTATGTCTCTTATATTTTCTTTTTCCAGAACACATTACTGCTGTGACCGTGGAATTTCAAAATAAATATCGACGACACCGAATCAAGGACTTTGATACTGCCTATTTTTGTATTGGATTGTTCGACAAATAAACAACATCAGCAGCATTTACTGGTAGTTATTGCAATGCCCTCACCACTTTCATGAATATACCATGTTTGTTCAGTTGTTTGTTAACCCATTAATGCCTAGTGGACTCTCCCATCCTTCTAAATTGGATCAATTTATTTCCAAAATTAGAGATGTCTAGTATATTTATTTCTATATTTAGAATATTTCTTACATAAATTCCTTTAAGCTAACAGCGCAGACCCTGATGAGACGCCGCATCATGCGGCGTCTCATCAGGTTCTACGCTGTTTGCCAATGCCTTTTTTTCTAGACGCTAGGCATAAATGGGTTAATATACCACGTTTGTTCAGTTGTTTGTTTCGTAAGACGCCATAAGTAGCCAATGGCGTGAAGTTGATTTTGTTTTCAAATTTTTTCCCCATCGGATAAGTTTTGGTAAATCCTTTGTTCTGTTGATTTATATTATACGACTTTTGGTGTCTAAAACAATCAATAACTGAACATGCGAACGGTTTGGACAAACGTTTAAAATAAATGTCACCATACCTCGAAGAGTGCGGCTATCTCAAACCAAACTGACTTGAGAAAATAGCACGTAAAACGTAACGTAAAATGCCAACCACTTGTACATATACACCAACCGAATAACTAACACCAACGGTCGTTGTTAGATAACGAGATACAATAATTTCCGAATACTCCGGTTAGTGTGATGTTCATTGACAGGAACAGAAAAGGCCTTTGTTCTTGTCATTTTGTTTCATAAACCCATTAAATAAATCTCGTTTAACAAATACACTGAACGCATCTGTACATATTGTAACTGCTGTTTACTTTACGTTAAGTTTAAAGTCTTAAGTTCACAGTTTGTGCTTTAGCATACTATCAACTTTTCGACCAAGAGATAATTCATTTGTTTGTCGTGTATCAACCTTTCATAGCATGTTTCTTGTCTTTAAACAAACTATTCATCAGCGCTAAGCCTTAATTTATGAAGGCAAATCCACAATCTTCGGAGATAAAACATGCCACCAGTATATCACAAAATATATGATGCATACAGTAAAAATGCGCATAAAACATATAAAAAAAAAATCGAAATACAGACGTCGGCAGTGAGCTTTTGTTAACATAATTAACTCTGGTTGTTTTTAATTAAGAATAGGTAGTAATGACAACGTTTCAACAACTTATCCTGAGTCGATGGTGTTCAATTTGATAACTTTATAAAAAAATTGCTCTGGTGTTCAATTTGATAACTTTATAAAAATTGCTCCAAGTTAAAATGTGGTGTTCGACGTAACGTGAAGCATCCGCCATATTCATCTCATCATTACTTCATGATCGTATTTAAATTTAACCAATTGAAACTCTAATATAATCATATTGCTCTACGCAATTGTATGATATATTATACCTCCTGCTCATTCCCGCTTTTCCTCATAGTCTTTATTTGTTTTATTTTCTCGAAACAACAAGTTTTCAATTATGTTCACTGCTTATAACTAATGTAAAGCTTATTCGTGTAACGTTGGTAAACATGTGGCGATATATAGTGTCGGTATATTTATGGTGCAAATAATAAAAGTAATTGAATTGATCTCAAAATGAGTTTTGAATCAGATTAATTGTCAATTGCAGCCCGAAATAGTGTTAAGTGAAGCGCGCGAGATTTTGGTCAGTAGAGATCGAGAGTCACAAAACCGACAGTGCTGTCTTATTGGATTACATGCAAAGCCTCATTGTTACATTAATTTCAACGTCGAATGTTTGATTATTGACTAAAAACTACCTCATACGTTATGGATTTGTTCAGTCAAAAGCGTATATGAGAAAACAGTGATACAAAATTAATGAATTATTTCGTGAAGTGATGTATTGAGGAGTATACAATAAGACAAACTTAATTATTTATTGATGTTTTTTAACATAGTCAATATTCCCGTTCACACAATATATACTATGTGTACATAACAGACATTAATGGCCTTTATGGCTATTAATCGCATAGCTCTGCGGTTGAATATTTAACCTCATTTGTGTTTGTATATGTTATTTAACGAATACGTATTAAGTTATTAACTGTACATAATTGATTCACTTTTAGGCCTTCTAAAATCGACTATTTTTTATCGCAAATTCACCTTCAATCTATCGTATCAGAAATTGTTCACTTTGCACTACAGGTTGTTCTTGAGATACATTACGACAAGAATCTGGAATTTGTACGCCATGATGCATTCATCTCATTTCAACGTTCCCCAAAAAGTTGTAGTTGCTGATCTCTGGTGATATTAAACATAAACATGCAATAAAATCAAATATATACTCTCGTTTATTGCTGTTAAAATAATTAATTGAATTGCAATGCTATGAGAGTCGTGTTTATGTACACGTGATTACTAGCATGGTGTTTTAACAGGTGTAAGTAAGCTCATAGTTCTTTGCGTTGACTAGCTCAAAAAGGTTACCCCGGCTTTACTCATTGCATAAGTTTGTGTTTTATGAAATTTGATGCATTGTGTATAGTGGAAATCTGACTTATATTACAGCCTAGTTCATTGTAACAAGATTTTCTCTCCTGGTCAGTTTCAAATGTCGATTTTGTATATAAGGAAAATAGCCGACCATAAGGACATTTCTTAGGCAAGAAATTTTATTAATAAGCCTTGCGGATATGCCTTAAGTTTAATGGAAAGAATACCAAAAACTTAGGGAATTCGACAAAATCTAAGGATTTATTCTCCCTAGGACCTGTATGAAAACCACTCCAGGTTTTGCATGCCTTTATTTAACGTAATGTAAAAAAGTCTGATTACATAGGATGTATATGCAAACACTACATTGTACTGTTTAACATTCATCCAAATTATTGTTTTCATCAAAGAAATCAAGGTTGTTGACTCGGCTGATCATTTCTATATCAATGTTCTATAAGTAAGCCACCATGTGTTTATGTGCAATTCGAGTGTTCGCATGTTGAATGAAGAGACAAAGTCTTGGGTGCAGATATTGTACAGATCCGTCCATTCAACACAACAAATAATTGCTTAAATATTGTGAGGCACCTCTTACATTGCACCACTGTTAAATGCCTCAGGCGAAAGACGAGCTAGTAGGTAAGGGTTGAGCTGTGGATTTAAAATGCGTCACCTCTCCATGAGCAAAACACTTGAGCCATGTTTCATGAAAATTCAACAAGGATATAAAGGTGATATGGACTATATGGCGGATACAAAATGGAAGCTAAAAATGATTGACCTTGACCTTCAGGTGTTATAACAGGTCAAAGCCTTCTGCAATAACTCATTCAGTCTGCACATGGTCTCAAATGACCTAAACATTTTAGGAAAGTTTTGTGAAATTCCTTCAAAGTATATAAGAGATAAGGAGTTGAGGTAAATGTGATATGTGGATGGACGGACATGGGAATTTTTATAAGAATCCTCAACAGTCACATCGGGCGATTCATAGTCTTGCTGTATCTACTGATAACTCTACCCAAAATCACTTCTTATAGATCACTCTCATCCATGATCCTCCAATTGTTAAAATAAGCAAAACCTCATAAGCTCAGGGACCATATTTCTTAAACAGAGTGATCCCCCCTACCATCCTAGCTCAGTTAAGAACATAGTAAGGCTCATTGGGTCATTGTCGACCCAGGTACTTCTTCCCCGTACCCCGGGTACTTTAAAGTATACTTCAAAGTACCCGGGGTACCGAGAAGTATACTTCAAAGTACCAGGGGTACGGGAAGTAGTAACCGGAAAAAAAAATCGTACCCAATTTTTTTAGTACCCAAATTGTATTTGTAACCAAAATGTTCGTACCCAATTTTTTTGTTGTACATACATGTTTTTCTTACCCACAATTGTCCTACCCACAATTTTCGTACCCAAATTTGTTTTCGTAGCCAAATTTGTTTTTTGGCATAATTGTTTCGTACCAAACATTTGCGTACCCACATTTGTTTTTGTTACCCCCAAAAAATGTGGGTACGAATATTTTGGGTACGAAAAAATTATGCCAAAAGAAAAATTGGGTACGAACAAAAAAATGGGTTAGAAAAAGAAATGTTGGTAAGAAAAATATGGGTACGAAAAAAAATGTGGGTACGAAAATTTTGGGTACAAAACAATAACATGTTTGCCAAAAAAAAATTGGGTACGAAAAAAAAATTGGGTACGAAAATTATGAAAGAAAAAAATGTGGTACAAAAAAAATTGGTTACGAAAATTTTGGTTACAAAAAAATGTGGATACTTAAAAAATAGGGTATGAAGAAAAATTGGATACAAACAATTTTGGTACGATTTTTTTCTGGGTACTACTTCCCTGTACCCCGGGTACTTTGAAGTATACTTCCCCGTACCCTGGGTACTTTGAAGTATACTTCAAAGTACCCGGGGAACGGGGAAGTAGTACCCGGGGATTTTTTTTTTATTTCCTTCTTGGACGTCTCCAGTAAACGGACCCTTTCAAAATGACCTACCAACCCGTTTCCAAAATGAACCGGACCCGTCCCCCCCCCCAAAAAAAATTAAAACAATTAATATTAAGCACTTTCATGTAAACTTGAATGCCATAAGAGGGTTGCTTATTGTGTTGTATTCTTTATACTTGATTGTTGATTTAATTTACAACAAGGGACAAAATTGTCACAAAACCAGGTTTTCAATTTAAAAAAGTCTGATAAAGGGAGACAACTGCAACTCAAAATGTGCATTGCTACTGATTGTTCATCACAATTACCCCCCTTGTTTCAAAATCAATCTGTTTTTCGACCCCGTGACCTAGTTTCTGACCCGGCATGACCCATATTTGAACTTGACCTAGATATTGTCTAGATACAACTTCTGACCAAGTTTCCTAAAGATCGGATGAAAACTATTTGAAATAGAGAGCGGACAACATGCTCAATGTTTAAAAACGCACTAAGTGACCCCGTGACCTAGTTTTTAACCCGTCACGACCCATATTCGAACTTTTTTTGACCTAGATATTGTCTAGATACAACTTCTGAGAAAGTGTTGTAAAGATCGGATGAAAACTATTTGAATTAGAGAGCGGACAAGCTTGTTCCGCCCGCCCGCCAGCCAGCCCGCCAGCCAGCCCGCCCGCCCGCAATCGCAAATCTAATAACCAGTTTTTTCCTTCGGAAAACCTGGTTAATAAAAAGAATTGAATCAGAAGGATTCATAATGCACATCTTGTATTCAGCAATTTAAAAGGGTAAAATAATGCAACTAATAACAACACAATCTGTGTTCCGATAGCATGTTGTCATTAAAATACCATTCTTCAATTGGTAAATTCACAACTTGTTTTTTTTCAATTGGAAGATTTTGCGACTCGTTTTATTTCCCAATTTGGTGATTTCACGCGAAAAATTCCCAATGGCATGGGTACCGGACCCGTTCCCAATTGGGTGAAAAAAATCACTGTGGGTCTACAATGACCCAATGAGCCATAGTAAGCTGTTGGTTCAACAAATCATCAAAAGGCTGTCATACAAGCCCTTAAGTCTCACCTTTCATCAGCTATCACTATGAACTCCTTGGCACAATTAGCCACAATCTTCTCCTGGGTAAGGCATCCACCACCACCCTTGATACAGGTCAGGGCGGAGTCAACCTCGTCAGCACCGTCTATTGCGACATCCAACTGCAAACCAAACAATTTATGTTAGAATCTTTAAAGTAAACCTTGCTGTGATGAATAACCCTTTAGATACTAACCTAGAATTGACAGTTTCGAATAGATAACATTGAAAGTTAATGAAAAATAGACCTCTGACAAACATAAACCCAGAAAATGTAACAAACTAAGACGCTGACTGAGACGAAAATAACTCATTTTCTTCTAAAATTCCTGTTTCCTTACCAACAGTTTTTAAAATGAAAATTGAATATTATCAATAAACCAATAAAGGAAAGCACTCACCTCGGGATACTGCTCCAGGGTCCCTAGTATGAGGCTATGTTCAACTATTAACTGCTTGGCCTGCAGAGAATAAGAAAATTCATGTCTGAATTGCAAGTAGTTGTTTATTGGCCTCAAAAAATGCTAATATGAAAATTATTTTTATTGTAACATGTTGAAATAAATATTTTTGCAACTGAAACAAAATGTGAAGTATTTCCAATATAATTGGGAGTATTGGTTAACATCGTCTATCTTTGTGACTTAATATACGATGTTATATACAATGTACATGTACTTACATTCATATCTATTATTAACGCTTATATTATATAGTTTATAATGTAACATTTATTACACAGTCTTACCTGAAATGATGTTGGGATACAAACAAGCTTGAGGTTTTCTTGTTTGACACGCTCAGCTGAAAATTATATATGTAAGACAGTAAGTAATAATGTACAGAATTTATATAATAAATCAAAAATGGTAATCTGGATAATTATGGACAATTTTTAAATCACTCCCTAGCCAATAAGTTTTTTTCTAGTTATGAAAACTTCCCCCATATCTTAAAAAAACAACAACTGAGAATCAAAGTCTTCCTTGCATTTTATTGTTGAATTAATAGAGAAGTTTTGAGTGGAAGAACTTACCTACGTCACAAAAAGTCATCCAAAATGTGGTAAGATCAGATAGAGTGAGAAAACTATGGATGATACATGTACTGATTTGGCTATTATTAATACAAAAGTAAAATAATGACAGTGGCAGACACCATGTTATATCTAAAGTTCAGGAAAGCTTGGACAGTGACAACAGGTTCACCTGATGATCTGCTGTTTACAATATCCAAATCATCCAGTTAAATGGTATCTTGAGACATAGATTTTGCACAGTTTATACTCTTCCAATTTAAAGTTAAAATCTTTGCAACAATATTTGTGCTAAGTTATTCGACCCTTTAAAATGAGTATTTTTCCATCTGATATTATTAATATAATAGACAGCAAGTCAAAACAAACAAAATATAAATATTATAAAATTGTAAATAATTCAGTAAAATACCAATTCTCTGAACAGCACTGACAACAGTTGTACCACTTCCAATCCCAACCACCTGACCATCCTGAAAGTTCATTAGAAATAAAAACATATTTAAAGTGGGAAAATAGTTCAACATTACAGTCATTTATGTATCAGTTATACTTTAGATACTAGTTTTAAGTACGATTACTTATTTGTACTTCTGTTGAATTTCATTCAGGTACTGCAGAGTATTTCAATATAGCTATTTAATTTCACACCAGCCCAGTCTTAATTTCGTACTACGATCAATTTTACATAGATCTTCTGTAGCCTCATCTGCATTATTATGTGACACAATGCTTGCATGTTCAAACAATTTCACCAATATCTACTATGCTTAACAATTAGGAAATGTTGGCGATCAATGGTGATTGAATATTAAGTAGAAATTAAAATCCATGTGCGTCTGTCAAAACAGTATGAATTGCTCAAGCTACAAAAAATTACCAATCAATTGAATCTGATACACAGTATCACGGCGTATACCCCTAATATGAGTTCATATAAATATATTGTGTTTGTGAACAAAACGTTATAGGTCGTGATCTAGATTTGTATTGCATGCCATCAGAGAAGTTTTGTTTTATCACATAAGTTATGTATAATAATTTGACTTTCATATGGTAACTTAAGAAGGACCGATATTGTATTACTAAGTACCAAACACTACCTGTTAACATCAACATCAATTTGCGAGTCATTTGTGGAGAAATACTCAAAATAAAACTTAGACACAAGATCTATCTCGCTGAGGATTTCGAAGATAGTCGATAGCGTATTTAGGAATTCTGAATACACAGCTTTGTCCATTGCTAATGCATACACATTTAAATGAACCGTTGACGTGTTTTGAAACTTTGGATTAATATCATTATTATGCGAGCACAACATATCCCATAAGTTGTGTTTATTTATGCCAGAAAATAGTTTATGTTGTTATATTACCTATTAAAGTACCGCCTGGATTGCAGGTGGCAACTTTCCATGAAAAAATGGGTAATAAGTTGCAACTCCCAGCGACCATGATTGTTAATAGCTGGGAGTTGGATACTGTCTTAGTTGCAATAATCCAACTCCCAGCTATATTGACCCTCTGGCCCAGTCTGGGTCGCTGGGACGAATGAACTCATAAAAGCTTAGAGCATTCAAGAAGAACTAGATCCTGTCTTACTCAGGTTTTGACCTTTCTCATCCGGCAATGGAACAGTTGAGAGATTTACTGCATTTTAACCCATTTTTATAATTCCCGGGATTGCATTTTCAAATTTGAATGAATTACAAATCTTGTTGTATCAGATTCAACATGTGAAACAAACTGAAAGTAGAACCTCGTTACCCTAATATGGTTGTTGACAGCAGCTACAGCGGCTGCTTTCTTTCCCGATTCGATTCCAGCCATTTCACGAAACTTAGCTGCACTTGTTGACAAATACTTGTGACCCTGGTACTGAGAATTAATTAAATATTTTGCAAGTTTTCCTAAACGTCCGCAAGGTTTCATGCCCTTTTTCATACGAGCCCGTAATGTTCTGTTAGTAAAACTAGTTGCTAGTAAAACTACTCCGTATTGTTATGTAAAATTACTCCGTATTGTTCTAGGTGACTTTGCACTAAATCGCGATTTATATCAGCTCTGTAATATGAAACTTCAAAATCCTTAAATGACCTTTTATACTTGTGTATGTTTGCATTCATCAAGACAACATACTTCTTTCCCATCTAAAGGTATTGTTTTAATCATAAACATAAAGGTATTGCAGGGACTTATACACACATAGTTTTTAAAAGTCCATTTGGTATTGTAAATGTGTTTCATTTCATGTCAATAGGCCATCAGACATTCTTGTGTAGATGTCCTGTTGCAATTATTCTTTCCCATAAACAGCATTTAGGCATATCTTAGGTTCATTTCTGTAATGCTATGTCAGAGGTGAATGACTACCAAATCATTGCCTCTAGGGTAAGTGAAATCATAAATTATATTACACTTACAACTTTTAATCCCTTTTTTTAACATAAATGAAAAAATTAAGCTTCAGCGATACAGAAAATTTTGAAATATCACGAAATGCAGTGAACGAGAATTTTGTAATCAAGATGACGTCAAATAAGGGGTGTGATTTAAGAACCACATCAGGGGAGGAAAATGCCCTACCCCCTTACAGAGTTCAACTTAACTCTTCATTTTTATATAGATCCAGCAAAGTTTATAACTATTTGTAAAATAAGATTGACATTGAAAGGGAGGAAATCAGATGAAAGGAGGAAAAAACACACCTCTGAATATACATCAAAAAAACAATCTAAGGAGCCTCAAGCAAATCTGACATATATTTTTAATCACTTTGTCCAATAAGAATGAAAACAATATGTTTTGATAAGATTCCATTTTACCGTTTAATTTGTGATCATAAAATAAATATTCATGCTCATGAAATGATGATAGGATCTTTCACTGAAATCCAAAAATATCGTCAATATCAATCATTTAAGTTAACTATCACACCCATAATGGCAGATTTATGATCTACATGTCTATTTTGTTATCATAGGTCTACATGTATTATAATGTTGTTTCCATACCCACAGAAGGTCTAGTGTTAAATGACTGACTAAAAAATAAACTCGATTCAATTTGAATAAACACAATTTTATTATCACAAGATCTATGACAAAAAGATACAAAACCTCAGGCTTCAAAAAAATCCAATCTTCTTTATACAAATGCTATTTATTGACCAATGAAGCTTGAGCCTAGCATGTAGCCACCATTAGTATAAGTTCACATTTTGGGTTAAAACTGCTGTCATTTGTTCTTAATTTAAGTTACAAATCCAATAAATGTTCATGGTCTTTCACATTAAAATCACAACTGGAGTTTTCGCATCTGGTACTGCTTTGTGTGTGGAATTCGCTGGCCTTTGAACGCCAAAATATTGGGAAGTAGGGCGGGAGATCTCAAACGCATTCCCCGCCCCCCTGGAGTGAACGCACGCAGTACCACGGAACTGGGTTTTGAGGCGATGGAAACCCAACCTGAATCATGAGAATTGGTATCATTACACCCTACACACCTAGTTTTTGATGAAACCCAGCCATCTTTATTTTAATTTCATGTTCGTGTCAGGCAATATTTTTTTAGCGGTTTCATTTAGTGCATATTCTTTACATGACAATTGACCAACTGGAGAATGGTATTTTTGTGATGGATGCTTTGTCAATATAAAATAAAATCGTGTAAGTTCACAACTGTTAGGATTTATAATCATTAATGAATACATTAAACACAAAATTGCCGTAAAATTCAGTATGAACGAACAACTTGTGTCAGATCCTACAATCTTCTAGTATGACGGAGAGACACTTCAATTGACTTGCTCGTTTCATAACATTAAAAAAGTATATGATTAACAAGAAAATATTTCCATTAACACATGTGTATACATTATACAATCTGAAAACAATAGGAAAGTCCCTTCTATGCAATTAAGAACAGTAAATTACAGACAAGATGTAAAAGCTTAAATTTACAATGTGTAAACGGACGAAAAAATAAAAAAAATAAAAATCGTACACTATTTCATAATATATTATTAGCAGAGCTAAACACAATCAAATTTTCGTTGCTCAATGTTGCCTTGGTTACCTAGAGAAGACAGCTGGAGGTCAGCGCTAGCTGTGTTTGAGTCATGAGTCTCCACTGTGAACTGCTGACCACACAAACTTGATAGCCTCTGTAAGCGGTCCGCATCCCCAAGTGGTACCTGTATACATGGATCAAGATGTAACTAAAGATTGTTGCAGTACTGATGAATAGTAGTAATTCTGCATTTCAGTATATGGAAGTTGTTATAATCATGTTAATTTTTTTTTAAATTAATTAGAAATGTGGATCTATGCCCCACATTGCACCTTTGTCTCAAAACCGCCACTAATGTGTATACAAATATGGAGGTGAGAAAGTTTCGCATGACGGATAACATGTGTCGTGTTCTGAGAAAACTGGGCAAAATGCTTGTGCGTAAATTGTCATCCCAGATTAGCCTGTGCAGTCCACACAGGCTAATCAGGGGCGACAATTTCCGCTTTTATGGAATTTTTCGTTTACATGATGTCTCTTCTTAGCGAAAATCCAGTTTAGGCGTAAAGTTTTGTCCCTGATTAGCCTGTGCGGACTGCACAGGCTAATCTGGGATGACACTTTACGCACATGCATTAAACCCTCTTTTCACAGAGCGAGGCTCAT
>VMBQ01005820.1:0-37601 GCA_007657795.1 Dreissena rostriformis | reverse complement strand
ATTTTGAAACAATGCAACTAAAATCCATTAAGCCTTTTCTTAATTTCAATATTTTTGTAAACTTCATGAGATCTTTTTTCACAGTTTCAAATAAAAAAAAGGATCAAAACAGCATGTAAAGGTAAACCACCATTCTTCTAGTGTCATCGGTGGCAACCTGATATTTGAATCGATTACCATTGGCAATTAAATGACTTACTTGATTATTTAAACAAGCTAGACCCTCTTGTTGAGATAAGGGTCTTCTCTCACAGTTTATCAATTTTGGGCTGTACTTTTATGACACGTCGGGTGACACGTCATGCTTTTCTCACCTGACAGTATAGCATTGTCACTTCGACCATATTTTTTCAGTTTATCCCTCTGCTGCTTGAACAAGGCACGTTCACGCTCCCTATCCTCGATCAAACGCTGTGTTCGTAGGGCCAGGTAAAAGTTCCTGGCTCTCATGATTGGGAAACCAAGGACATTCAAGGTCGTTCCTAAAATATTTTAGAATTTAATTTAGCAGGGCCTTCAATCTGACATTAATTATTAATACATCCAAAATAACATAGGAATAATCAAACTGTAGAACTATTATCAGGAGATAAATTCTTGTTAACATCTGATAGTCTTTCCTGAGGCTTTCATCAGAATAAAAAACTGAGAGTAAAAAATCACTCTAAGGCACATCTTTGTTAAAGTCTGTTAGATTTTGTCAGTTTTTTCTTCATTTCCTCTTCCTAATTAATTATTATTATTTTGACTCTTACATTGATGAGTCAAATATATTTTTTCTAAACATCCAAGAGTCAAAGGGTCAAAATAAGTGTCAAAGCAAAGCCCTGAAAATGACTGTACACAGTTTATGTTCCCTGAAAACAAAATAACAGGATATGCCTGACGTCCTCAACTTAAGTCTTTACCTGGCAATCTGGACACAGTAGCTCGCTGTACAATGTCTCGACATGTGTACTTGCAAAAGTCAGAGTTCAATAGTGTGTTGAAGAGGGTGGACTTGCCAGAGTTGGTAACACCCACCAGGTAGACATTTCCTGGCAATTAGAAAAGTTGTATGAAAACAAGAGATGTGTTTGTCAGAAACAAAATGCCCCCTACTGCGCTGCTTTGATTTTTTTTTTTTTTAAATTACCTTTGACCTTGAAGGATGACCTTTACCTTTCACCACTCAAAATGTGCAGGTCCATGAGATACACATGCATGCCAAATATCAAGTTGCTATCTTCAATATTGCAAAAGTTATGACCAATGTTAAAGTTTTCGGACGGACAGACAGACGGACAGACTGACGGACAGACTGACGGACAGTTAAACTGCTATATGCCAACCTACTGGGGGCATAAAAATAATCTTTTACAACAAATCTCAATATCATTAGTGTACCTGCAACACAGAATTTATTTGACAATTTAATTTGGCTCAAATAAACCTGTGCAAACAATAAATGAAATTATTGTTTTCAAAAATCATGTAAATTTGTATTCTAAGACATTTTAAGTTGCCGATTATTCAGAACATGTATTACACTTTAAAAATATCTGTTGGTAATGTAACAATAAAATGAATATTGCTTTTGACATCAAATGATTTATGCAATAAATAAGTTTTCTTGAAAGAAAATAAGAAACAGATATTTCAACAGTTGGGTATTATAATGCCAACAAAAATGCATCTACCTTCATTTTTCCAAAAGTTGAACATCTTATTGATCAGCTCTTCAATTCCATACCCAGTTTTGGCACTCACTAAACACACATGCTTGATATTGTCCTTTGCAACTAGGTTGGCCTGGAAACACTCCTCTTCCATGCGTGACAGAATTCTTTGCAAATACCCCTTGCTATCTTTAGGAATTAAATCAACTTTGTTTCCAACAATAACTAGAGGAGTTCTCTTTCCTATCAGCTTAAGAAAATCTGGAATAAAACTGTTCGCTAAGTCAGTTACGTCAACCACCATTAGTACAAGAGAGTTATTTTTCTTGATTCGATGAAATATACTTTTATAAACGTTCATATCAACCTCTTGTACCACATTCTGATTTTGATTAAAGGTAATATTTATGCACCTCCGACATTTTATTTCTTCTAATTTGTTTGTTTTGTATACCTCCTGTGGAACATAGCCGGGAATGGCAGGGTCTACACAGTGCAGCATAGCACCACACCCCCCACATGGCACTTCGGAAAGCTCTGATTTTTCCTTAGGAGTTCCTAACATATTGGCTTCTTGAACAAACACTTCATCCTGTTCATTTTCATGGACTTCTTCTACATTTGCCTTCTTCACTTTATTTTTATAATCCTTAACTTCATTTTTCATTTGTTCTTTCATTTGTTTCAAGACAGCAATCTGTTCTCTTATTTCTTTACTGATCTCACTGTCAGTAAGAATTTCTGTTACTGAACTTTCATTAAGATCTCTTAAATATTGAATGGCAAGTGGCAATTTTCTGTTTCCAACTTTGGACGGGTTGTTTGCATCGGGTAGAATGGGTTGAAAGTCCTGCTTTTTGTTTAAAACCCATACTGTGTGAAAAGTACATCGTCTGCAAGTGATTTGAAAGGCAGTCCTAAGCAATGAACTCTTTTGTCCATGAGAAACTCTTGTTAAACAGAAAGCCATTTGATAATCAATATATTGTACAACAATGTCTCAGAATGAGCAATTGGGCATTTATCATGGGAAAATAATTCGTTAAATTTTAATAACACTTCACATATTGATCAAAACAATATAAATAACTTAACAAAAACATGTCAATTGGTCCATGGCGTTTGTATGAAATATTTAACCTTGTATGCGTTTCACTTTGATATTTTTTCTCTGCATATCGTCCGTTAAATATATACTACTGTCACAGAATTGAATTTTGTGCTGTTTGTATCGCGAATTCATATGACGTTCATCAGTTTCATACATATATTAGTTGTAAGAAAAGCAAAAGGGTTGCGCGTCACTAAAAATTAAAACAAGAGGGACATGAAAGCACAGTTTCTCTCGCCTGAGTTTTCTTGATCCATTTACTTATGTGTGAGTGCATGTTAAGTGTCGAACATATAATATTAGTATACTCAAATATTTCCATTGTGTTAAAAAATGTCACTTCATACATACCATTTAGCCACATCATACCTATCATTTGGCCACAGCATACATATCATTTAGCCACAGCATAGATGTCATGTAGCCACATCATACATATCATTGAGCCACACCATACATATCATTTAGCCACAGCATAGATGTCATGTAGCCACATCATACATATCATTGAGCCACACCATACATATCATTTAGCCACATCATACATATCATTTAGCCACACCATACATACCATTTAGCCACATCATACACATCATTTAGCCACAGCATACATACCGATTAGCCACATCATACATATCATTTAGCCACATCATACTATTACATATCATTAAGCCACCGCATACATATCATTTAGCCACATCATACATATCATTTAGCCACATCATATATATCATTTAGCCACACCATACATATCATTTAGCCACAGTATAGTCACAGTATACATAAAGTAAAGATGTGTATGCAGATATCGTGAGGTGTCTGTGTGTACCTGAAATAACCGACAAATTGAAGAAATAAATGTTTAAACATCAACGTTTTCCGAGTTTTAGAGACATACATTTTGTATCGAAGTACATTATATCAATGACTCATATAATATAAAAAAAATGTATTTATTATTTTTTGCTCATTCATGTTGCATTCTATGTGTGCTTTTGACTTATGCCTTTAACATTGTCATGCAGATTGATGCAGTTATAAATATGCCTTTTATTATGTACCTTCATGTATGCGTTTTGCCTTTACATGTAATAAGGCGGTTTTCTTGCTTGCCCAGCAGGGTAGAAGGGAACCTGTCATTAATCAATTAGATTAATTCAGATGTTTTTGTTAAAGTTTACGACATTTTGCAATAAATGTCCGATTCACTCAGATTGGTTTTCTGTACTTTTTTCGTCACTCCGTCCTAATCCCCTGGTGGTGAAAGTCACTATTTTAGTGGAAAGGCGATTCATAAAAGATACGTTTGAGAATGAATCAACACATGTAACACTGCTAAATACTATCTGAAAATTGAAATAAAAACATAAACCGTAACCGGCCACACACGAATCATCCCTTCATATTTCACATATAAATATATGTTTGGAATAGACCTGTTTTGGAGGTTTGCCGTACCAAGATATTTCACACGGTTATTTATAATATCATAAATCATCGCGATCAAGCTAAATGTATTGGTCAAATTGATGGAATAATTCGTAAATCAAATATGTTTTTGTCATTTTATTCTCTAAAACATATAAAGACACTATTATTTACCTGCCATGTGTGCTTTTTGATTATTGCCCCCCCCCCCCCCTTCCCCCCGAATTTAAGATAGTTCTATTCTTAAGATAGGTCCAGTTTCGCCTAAGTAAACGCTTTAGCGTGTAAATGTCAATTTCCTGACAGATTGACCGTGAAATGCTTGAATAACGGCTTATGTGAAACTCAATACATGTTTAAGGTTCAATTTGGGAAAACGATATATATATATTTTTTATTTTTTTTTAATATCAGTTTAAAGAATACAAATATTTATATGATATAAAATATACTAGCGCACAAAATGATGCATGGTAGTCATTGTTATATATGACAACACAGCCTTGAAGTACAAACGGTCTGGTGCTGACAATGTGCCAAATATACAGGGGCAAACACAAACTGTATTGATTTCGAGAGTTTAGAGTAAAACTGTTGTATCCGCTTCGCCTTTCCATTGGAGATAACGCTGATCACAGAGTTTATATCGTTGTTAAACGCTATGCTGTACCCATTTTCAAATTAGCCCATGAAGAATTGGGATTTTTCTAAGCGACACGATACAAAAAAAAGAAAGTCAATAAAATTATCTGATAATGTTAATCATTACATTTTTTGTAGATTGCACATTTTCTATTTCGCGCAGTACGTTTTCGTATTTTTTAGAAATACCAAAATTCCATTTATTTATTTGGGTCTACTGGCGGGAAATTTCATCAAGATTTCATTAAACAATACAAAGGTCGAGGCAAGTCAAAACCTGGGTCAGACAGCTGCCCGAATGAAACTTGTCTGGAGAATCTTCTATTCCTAAATCGAGCGCTACGCGGTCTTTAAAGGTTATCTGTCACTACTCTGTAGGAATATACTCATTTGAAATACCACTAGTTCTCACGATGTCCCGTTAAAATATCCCCGTTTTGTCCCCTGATGTTTTGAAAACGCGACAGTCGACAGGCGATATTATTACAGCGATATTTGAACAGTACAAATATCGCGTGTCGCTTTGTGTATCGTGCAAAATATCGAGTATCGCTTCGTGTGTCGTGTGCCGCGGTCTGAAATTAGACCACGATACACGAGATTCGGATAATATGGGCGATATTTGAATAATAACATATCGTGTATCGCTTCGTGTGTCGCGCAAAATATCGTGCGTCGCTTCGTGTTTCGTGCGTCGCCCTTTGAACGCGAGACACGATATTTGCTCTATACTCAATGCGACACACGATATTTTGCGCGACACGCGAAGCGGCGCACGATATTTTGCGCGATATACGAAGCGACACGCGATATTTACCACGATATATCGCCTTTTGGGCTACCTACACAAGGGCGATATTTCGTGGTACATTCTCGCGCGTCGCTTCTTGTATCGCGCAAAATATCGTGCGTCGCTTCGCGTGTCGCGCAAAATATCGCGTATCGCTTCGTGTGTCGTGTGTCGCCCTTGATGAAAGAAGGGCGAGAGTATAGATGGCACTATCTGGATTCCGTATTTATCGCTTCGTGTGAGGTGTGTCGCCCTTGATGAACGAAGGACGAGATAATAGATGGCACTATCCGGATTCCGTACTATTTACATGTCATATGCATACATGCAAAACATTCATTCATCAGCGACGATTCTTGCCCATGTCTTATTAAATGTAACGTTATTCATAACAAAGTCATAGGCAGTTTAGGTTCATTTTAATTTCCGTTTCTAACTAATTTATCTAATGTTCGTTTTTAAAATGTATATCGATACCAATGTTAAATAAACGGGTCCAGCCTTTAGCCAAAATATTTCAGTAATGTACTGATCTTGAATATCCAAAATTTGTTTGCTTCTTATACTGAAGTTGTATAATAAAGCTTTGCCAGTAAGGCACGCACAACTGTCCGTAACTACATTAAACGAGTACATTCCTCATCAACTATACAGAAAAATAAACACGAACTGTACTAATTATTGGGACAGGTTATGCAATATTATCCGATGGTCGTGAGATGCCAATTAGTGAAACGACTGACCCTGTACATAAAATATGATACATTTTTGTGACTATGTCACTCAAAGATCGAACGCACAATTAAAAATGTATACACCTGATTTTTTAGTTCAGCGCAAATAGGCATTTACCCATTTATGCCTAGTGGACTCTTACATCCTTCTAAATTGGATCAATTCATTTCCAAAATTAGCGATGTCTGGTATATTTATTTCTTTTTTTTTAGAATATTTCTTAAAGAAATTCCTTAAAGCAAACAGCGCAGACCCTGATGAGACGCCGCATCATGCGGCGTCTCATCTGGGTCTACGCTGTTTGCCAAGGCCTTTTTTCTAGACGCTAGGCATAAATGGATTAAGAATCCTTTAATCAGGGGCATGTCATCAGACCGAAATGAGTTGAATCCAATTCGTGCATTTATGAATATAACAGGCTGGTGCTAAACAATTAAACATCTTCACGAATTGTATCGCAACATTGTTGACTTGAAAAAGCGAACCGTTAAAAGAAAATTGAGCCGCGCTCTGTGAAAAGGGTGTTTAATGCATGTGGGTAAAGTGTCGTCCCAGATTAGCCTGTGCAGTCCACACAGGCTAATCAGGGACGACACTTTCCGCCTTAACTGGATTTTTGATAAGAAGAGACTTTCTTTAAACGAAAAATATCATAAAATACTTGTTAATAATAATACTAAATAAACGCTAGTAACTTTCTTGCTGATATGGCTGGAAAGTGTGCGCCATTAAACACATAGTAGTAATCGCGCAAGCGTAAATCGCTAAAAGCACTCGCTTTTGCCAATAAAAGGATTTTACGAACGACATTCGTTTTATTCTATTTTGTTATAAGAACGTTTTTCGAGTAAAATGGTCTTAGACTAATTCGTAGGAAAAAGTCTTACAAAAAAAATCTTGGTGAAAAATTGTAAGAATTAGAAAATACTATATTAAATATCTTCGTCTGCCCAAACATCAAGGAACATCCGGGACTTTGAACGGCTTGGTAAAAGACAACCGACTGAGACGTATTTTTAAAATTCAGTTAAGTAAAGTCTCTTGGCTAAAGCCAATAGACTTATGAGAAAAGCGCTAAAAAGACTTCTCAACGACGCGATTCGTATAGTTTTGAATACTGAGGGTTTGACGTTTTGCTTTAATTGTTTCAAAACGCGTTCAAATGTTGATCGCCTGCACTTAATTATACTTGTTAATAGTTTCAGGAGATAATATATTATTCATCGTCAAACTCTTTTAAATACATGCTATATCGGTTTTGATAATCTTACTTATGAAATTATGCATTCCTAATTTAAACAATAATTCGACACAAACAATATAAAATGAAAACATTTCAGTGTTGATGGATTTTAAATTTATTTTGGATTTTTCTACAAAATTATTCAAGCCACATAATGTTCATAAACAAATTATCGACGTTTAATATTTTCCGCATTACTTTCCATATTCAACAAGTTCGGCTCAGTTGTTATATCCGTAAAAATCGTCGTTATTTCCGTAATAACCTCCGATGTATTGACCGCCGAATCCGGATCCGTAATACTTTCCGTAACCACCGCCGAGGCCGGAACCTCCAATATGTCCACCTCTGATTATTCCGGATCCGTAACCCTTTCCGTAACCACCGCCGATGCCGGAACCTCCGATTATTCCGGATCCGTAACCTTTTCCGTAACCACCGCCGAGGCCGGAACCTCCGATAACTGCACCTCCGATTCCGGATCCGTAGCCTTTTCCGTAACCACCGCCGATGCTGGAACCTCCGATAAGTCCACCTCCGATTCCGGATCCGTCACCCTTTCCGTAACCACCACCGATTCCGGAACCTCCGATGAATTTACTGCCGAGTCCGTAGCCCTTTCCGTAACCACCAATGATTCCTCCCTTGCCGCCCCATCCGCCAAGTCCTCCGTAGTAGCCCCATTCGTCGTCGTCTGAAAAACGAAATGCAGACTGCAATACCTTGTACACAATCGTTTTGTTATAAAAATAACTGTGGTTAACCCATTTATGCCTAGTGGACTCTCTCATCCTTCTAAATTGGATCAATTTATTTCCAAAATTAGGGATGTCTAGTATATTTATTTCTATATTTAGAATATTTCATTATGCGGCGTCTCATCTGGGTCTACGCTGTTTGCCAAGGCCATTTTTTATAGACGCCAGGCATAAATGGGTTAAGAAACTCGTATTAGGAAAGAAAATATTCAATAATGCCTGTTTGTAATAGATCAAAAAACTATTTGGTGCAATAAAACGTATGTTTTTTAAGCCCGCATAGTGAATATGTTAAAATGGTATACATTACTGATACGCCTTTCTTGTTTTGAATTAAATTTCACTGCTTCTCAACTCTATTTCACTTATTAAAGCTATGAATAAAGTTACACAAATTGTTAACATACCATTGCCCCAATACTGGGCGTTGGTGGCAAGAGCGCCTAGCAACAGGATAGCAACAGTCTTCAGCATGGCTGAAATTGAAAGAAGATTCATTATATTTTTTATCTCAGAAAAATATTCGATAACGGTCTAACACGTCGTGGTTAAAGTTGTTTTCCCCTCTCTTTTTTTTTAATTGTAAATACATTTTATTAACAATTCAATCAATAGATCAATTGTTCTACATAAGTATTTGCGTAAAAAGTCGGAATGCACATGTATTACGCTAACTTCAAATATGCTAACAAAATTTCATTTCATGTTCACGCCCTTTGCTTGCACAGCATATATTTCATCTAAAGAAAGCAAGTAGGTGGAAGCACATTGGTGGTTTAAGAAAATGTAAATATGTTCACGTCAATTATTGTTACTGAAGTGTATTTTCGCGAGAAAAAAGTTAAAACCTCGCTGGAAAAAAAGGAAGAATAAGCACACAGGCAATAGGAATACCAGGACTAAAGACAAAATGCAAACAAAAAAAGTAAACAAGAAACTCAACTTACTTGGTTCGGATCGTGTCTGACCAATTGGTGAAGGATGCTCTTTGTCCCTGCGCTTATATACCCCTATTGTTGGCGTTAAGGGACGTTACGTTTGACGTTCTGTACGTCATAACGACAGGACTACAATTGGCTTTGTACCCGCTCCAGTCTATAACGCTCAGGCATAATGACATTATGTCAATACGTCTACTGGGTGTTTTTTCACATAATCAGACGTAAGGTAATATAGACATCCAGTACTCTTGGGTCAACCAGGGCAGAAGTAAAAATGTCAAGCTGTCCACAAGCGGCATTGGCGAGTTTGTATTCAAGAAATGATATATTACCATTAGAATATTAATTTAAAACACCATAGCTTTGTCTTTGTTTTGTTTATCAATATTGTATCAACTACAAAGCGTATTGTGTTTGTATAGTGGTATTACGTAATAGTGTTTGGTTTTTTCAATATACACTAGACATTCAGTCCATGAGTACACATGTTCAACAAAATACATGTAGTAACATATATAAAGGCATGAAATGTGAGCAGTATTAAGTTTCATTAGTGTTTTAAATAAATTATAAATACATGGAAAGGTCTAGGACAATTACATAACAGCATTAAGAATATATTCAACAATGTTATAGGTAAAACGTAAAAAAACAACAAAGACGAATCTACAAGAGAGCGAGAAGTCAAGTTTCAGTTATAAATTATACGCAATTAGTCATAATAATATTTATACAGGTTTCTTTGAATACATCCTTTATTTACAAACATGGCTAAGTTTCTGTTGGTACTTGTATTATCAGATTGCATTAAATCAATAAATTTCATCATGTTTGGTCTTTTCCAGTAGTATTTATTTATATACAATTTTCTGATATCATCATATAAGGAACGTTCAAATACAAAATGATATTCATCCTCAAGAACATTGCAATGTTGACATTTTCTCTCTTGAAAAGGAAAAGATTCAGGTTTGTGCCATCTGCCTGCTTCAATTTCTAAGCTATGGGATGAAACCCTTAATCTACAAAGATCAAATCTAAACTTATTTATACTGACATGTTTTAATTCAAATTTACAAAACTGGCTGTTACTTAATAATATGTTCCCTAGCGATTACATTTGTCTTAGTGCGACTTTGTGTTTGAACGAAATTAATGATAAAAGATAAAAAAAAAATCCGACACGTGTGTGGTTTGTGTTTTGTGTTTAAGTGACGAAAAACACAGATAGATAAATGAAAGTGTACCAACTATCCAGCATTACACCACAATCATGAATGAAAGTGTACCAACAATCCAACATTACACCGCAATCATGACTAGTGTACCAACAATCCAACATTACACCACAATCATGACTAGTGTACCAACAATCCAACATTACACCACAATCATGACTGAAATTTTACCAACAATCCAACATTACACCACAATCATGACTCATTTCATTATATTTAAGAACAGAATAGAACAGCCACATAAGGTGTAAACGATGTACGTTTTTGTTTGATCAATCCATTACTGCCCGACCTAAATATGCATATTTCAGGTTACAATATACTTTTGCTGTTTATGTTATATATATTAATAACTATAATACTAATAATCAGCGTTTTTAAATCATTATACTAATATTTTTTAATGTGATTTCTTTATTAAATAAGTCTTTGAATGTATAGCCTCCCCATTCACGATAATGCCTCAGTACTAACCATAATAATTTGAAAATACAGATTTATAAAAATAACCATTTACTAAATATACATATCACAGGTGTATCACAATTGACAAACAACTTATTTTTATTTCACGCTAAGTATGTTCCTTTTTAGTATATATATATATATATACTTCCTCCTCTTTTAGTAAGTACAATTTATGAACACCAAAGGACTTGACAGTTCTTTTCTTAATTCATGATTTTTTTGCTGAAATATGAAAAATATGTTTACGCACATGAAATTGTAATAACATAACATGCATTCATGTATTATGATATTTCCATACTAAATATGAATATATTTTATATTATTTAACCTTTTTTAACGAAATTATCAGTGTCACTTCTACCATGACTAATATATGTATATATGCGCCACGCTCTGCGAATACGGGGCTTAATGGATGCGCGCTAAGTGTCAGTGTCCCAGATTCAATAAAAGCGGAAAGTGTCGTCCCTCATAAGCTTGTGAGGACTGTACAGGCTAATATGGGACGACACTTTACGAACATGAATTAAGCCAAGTTTTACGAGAGCGAAGATCATATGTTTAAGAAGGCTTTGGGCTAGTATAAGCCTAATTGCGAATAAATGTGGTGGTTGTTGTTGTTTTAAATAAAATATAAACGACGAGAGCATAAACAGACTGTTAGTTAGACATAAGGAGACACTTAACAGTGGAAAAAATAAAGCATTACAATGTTCAGATAATCATGACTAACAATCTAAAGCTGTCCACGTGCTTGTTTTTACACCCAACGAAAACATTTTAGACACACCAGTCATAACCCCACTGTGCTGTAACGAAAACGACCCGCAGCAAAATTTCCCTCATTAACGTTATTCACACGTCTTAATAATTTCATATTTAATGTATGGGCGCGAATAGTGTTATCTGCCGCTGTTGATGAAGTTATGATGCAGTATGACATCTACATCAACGGCTTTGTTTGACGTGAGGGACGGATATTCATTTCAAATTACCATGTTTTCATGGTTTTGCTTGTAACGTGCACTGGAGGTGACAGACTGGACCTGGATATAATTAAAAGGTTTTCCCCCAGGGCATCGGTTTGAAAATGAGTATCATTTAGCAGTTTATTATTAATATTTCATATGTGTACATGCTATTTTTTAATAATAAGAGTTTCATTCTCGTTCGTATCTATTACTACTGTATGGCTATCCGTTTCAAGCAAATACACAAATCTTCAAGTTGAATTTTAATAAAATTATAACGCATACCAAATACATTTGAAAATAGTTCATGTCGCTTTTGTCAAAATTAACAAAAAAGTAACATAACTTGATTTTGGTGTAATTAATTGCAATTACGAGCATGTATATGCATGTTAATAGTATTATATTGTGTATATTAAAACATCGCATATGCTTTTGTTGTAAAAAAAAATGAGTAAACCTAACGTTTTGTTTAAGCCAGCTATTGATATTCAATGGTATAATTCATGTCATTTATGAGCATGTATATGCAAGTCAATAATAATTAGCTGTAAGGTAACCGTAACCTTAAACTAGTATACCTTGTATATACAATTTTAGTGTTCCAAATAAATATACTTATTACTTTCTTTGTTGATATACTTCAGAAAATAATGCTTTAATAACTGAGATCCGTAAAATAAAACATACACTTCTTTTTTTTTAAATAGAAAACTGTCTTATTATCTTATGAGACAGTATGTTTCCAAATAAAGGTACACACTTGTACGAGTATAAAAGTATAGGACTTTTATGCCTATATTTCATCTTAGCAATTGTAAACCAACACATTAACATGGGATAGTAATGTTAAATAAAATAAAATAACTTTCTGTTCATGGTACCTTTAATAAAATGTTTCTTAAATGGAATTCATTACGAATACGCCGGTACCGACACAATTACCTGTATTTGTTCCAAAACAAACAATGTGTTGATATATCGTATAAACAAACCCGCACATTTAAGTGATGATTTCCAAACAGTGTACATGTATTTTGTAAATGCTGTACACACGACAATTATTTGCAGTTGTGTAAAACTCTTATTTCATTGATGTTGTGTTACTTATGGTTTTGATGTTTTATTCTTCTTTTTTAATTCATCAATATTTTATCCTTTTTTTAAACAAAATAAGATCGTATTTTCTATACAGTCAATTAAGGATTAATCAAGCAATCAAGCAATTATGTCTATATTGTTTACTTACAGTACTTCATTTCATATTATGCATTGTTGAATAGGTAAAAGGACTTTTGAGAATTAAATTAAAGACGAATAACATATTTTTCAATTAGTAAAATGTTATATAAAAACAACAACATATAAGTAATATTTAAATATTTAGTAAATATATTTAATACATGATATTATAACGAAGTCATCAAATGATAGAATTATTAATACGAGTTAATAAAGAGTAATTGTTTTGTGTTGTATTTGTTTGGCAAATTGTTTGTATGCTTACTCATTTTAAAAACAGAAAATATGGTATGTCAATTCAGGGGAACGAGTTTTGTATACATATGTAGTTTGCACCGTACAATTACTTCGATAAATCGTTACAATTTCCGACATTAAAAGTTTAACACATTATTTATTGTGTCATGAAAATAATAATAAAGTGTTTTTTATATATAAAGCTTATAAAAAATATAGACAGATGCCATAGTTAAAGAAAGATTAATTGATTACGTAAAGTAAGCATTGTTTAGCACTCTTACATCAAAATCGTGACAATACGTCAAATGGCTAATGAAGATGAACCATGCAAATGGCCCTGTTGTACTCAAAGAAGGTTTAATAGAGACGCGATGTCATCTGTAACTCTTTTTCACAGTACGAGGACATCCTACTGGACAATCTGACGTGTGAAACTTCTATTATAAGTTACGTCACGCCGTTTCAGACGTATGTCGCCATAGTCTAAAAACTAGACAATAGGCAAGAAAAATTATACATTGAGGACGAATTTCATAAAATTCAGCAAAGACAAGTTTGCGCTGGTTAAAGCAGATGCCGACACTTTTACTCGTATTTGCTAGGAAACAAAATTGTGTCTCTGTGTCGTATGAACGAATCTGCACTAAAGCTAAATTCAGATTCACATTGTACATGCCTGATATCTATGCTGGCGAATTTGGCTGAACAGCCATTTTCGATTTCCGATTAAAATATCTGGCTTAGTTTGCATTTTTCGACACATGTTCTTCTTAACTTTTATTTTAATTTATATTGAAATATATGTATACTACGTTTTTCACACATTTATAAAAAATCATCAATATTTGACAAAATCGTAAAGTCTCACTTTGATGGAAAACTAAAACAAAAAAAACACAAAAAACACTTTTAGTTTATATATGTTTTTGTAAAAATGCTTTACTGGTTTATTTATTAAATGATTTTATGTTTATTTGTTTAAATTTGTATCTGTGCTTTACTTTTGTGTTAGTGAGTATTTTCAAAAATGTATATTTTGCAAATTAAAGCGAGTATGTACAATCTTATTAATTGTGCTCCACAACAGATCAAACGTTCAAGAGGCTTAAGGTTTCATACAATTCAAATAAAATTAGTGTTTACATTAGAACACTCATTAAGGTACCAAAGACTGTTGGGAAATTGCTATTAGTATGTGCAGGTTTGTCTATACGACACATAGGCACGTTATTTTGTTTTGCAACAGGGTGTCGGTGTAAACATGTCCGTTATAAATTTCATTGAAGTATTTATGGAACTATAAAAATATAGATAATTAATTGTATATAACATTCCTCTTTCATATTCATACGTAGGTTAAAGCTCGCAAAAAATAAAATCTTGACATTGAAATCGTATATGCTCGCTTTATATCCTTGATAGATGAAACGAACCGCTTGAACCTTTTTTTTCAATTCACAACTGCAATTTAGCAACCAAACGATGAACTGGATTGTATAAAAGGTATTTTTGATTTCATGCTGGAAGTAAATACTATTAACACGTTTAAAAATACTATTCTAATAAATGAGCCATTAAACGCGAATTTTCTTCAGAGTTCAATTCGTAACTAAATTCATATCTTTGCAAGAGCGTAACTAGTTTTCTAACAAAATAGGCTACCAATCTCTAGAGTTTTCTAACAAAATAGGCTACCAGTCTCTAGAAGAAAAGTAGTTCAGTTCAGATCATGGTATCGTGGCGGGGTTTTCAATAATGTTATAATTCGTAATATATAACAACATACAAGTCTAAGCAAACGATTTGAAACATCCTTCTTATCTTTATCTTCCGAGGTAAACCGCTTTTGCGTTCTTAACAATGTTGGTTTCCATTTCAGCCATGCTGAAGACTGCTGCTACATGTACCCTGTTGCTAGGTGCCCTGGCCGCCAAAGCCCAGTACTACGGTATGTGGTCGATTCGTGAAAACAGCATCGGAGATTCATATGCGATGTAACACAATTCAAAATTCATATGGCGTTTGCTGATGAATGAGGCAATTCAATGTTTGTCTTGTACGATTTGATACATGTACCGCAGACTTAAACAATATCGTGTCATTATGCTTTATATGCCTACGTTTAGGACGCTACGACTATTACATATATGCAGGTTTCTCATGAATACAGCAATCCAAATAAAACGAATCAAATTTAACGAAGAACAACACAATACTGTTACATGTGTATGACGTATGTATACGTTCAGTACCTTCCATAAAAAATATGTTACAGGCGATATACATTTGGTGACACTTTATTTATAATTGTGTTTTCAGCTGGTTACGAAACCCTCGGCGGCTTCAGCAACGACTTGGGAAGGGAGGCGTTACAGGAGGCGGTTATGGTCTTGGCGGATGGGGCGGAAAGGGAGGTCTAATCTGAGATATGAGGTTATGGAGTTGGCGGTGGATACGGAAAGGTAAACGGATCCGGAATCGGAGGTGGTCTTATCGGAGGGTATGGAATCAGCGGTGGTTACGGAAAGGGCTCTGGGTCCGGAATTGTCGGAGGCTACGGAAAGGGCTATGGGTACGGAATCGAAGGTGGACTCATCTCATCATCATAACATCTTCACTATGTGGGCTTAAACAAAGCATAAGTTTTGCAGCACTCAATAAATGTTCATGTATTTCTATTACAAATAGGAACTATTAAATATTTTCTATGGTAATAAGATTTTCTTAACTACAGTTATTTCAATAACGATCTGATTGTGTACACGGTATTACAATATGCATTTCTGTTTTCAGATGCTTATGGCGACGAATAGGGTTACTACGGAGGTTACGGAATCAGCGGTGGTGGATGCGGCGGCAAGGGAGGAAACATCGGTGGTTACTGAATCGGCGGTGGTTACGGAAAGGGTTTCGGCTCTGGCATTGTAGGAGGTAACGGATTTTGCGGTGGTTACTGAAAGGGTAACGCATCCGGAATTGTCGGAGGTGACGGATTCATCGGAGTTGTTGGTCTTCAGGAAAGCATTGTCGGGGATTACGGAATTAAAGGTGACATTATTTCTTCCGGAAACTTCCGCGCCAGCTACTAACGTTTTATAACTATCATACCTCACAATAAATCAAGCAAATCGAAACGAGCAGTGGTAACGTAGGATTGTCCAATCATGCACACATTTTTTAATGCAAAAACAATGCTTATCTTAATTCTATTGACTTAATACGGGTTTTTTTTTCGCACATATATTTCATTCGTCCGCAAACATGCTTGTTTTGTTTAATGCCATTTTTGCTGCCCTGTCGTGGTGTTTTGTTTAATGCCATTTTTGCTGCCCTGTCGTGGCATGTTGTTGCGTTATTAATTTATTAGCAATACACGTTTCATATTTTTTTATTGTTGTTCTTTTAATCAAATGTATCTACTTAGCGATGTTGAATTTCCTTTTGGAAAGCTTCGTTATTTTTTCGTGTGACCAATGTCTTAACATAGATATCTTCAGCTTAAAAAAAGTATAAACGAAATATAAGAAACAAATATCCTTTATGGTATCGATGACAAATAAATCTCTTATCCACTCTTTTTGTAGATAGTCAATATATTAATTTATTTAACATTCCGCGTTCATATTCACGTATCTGTTTAAAAAAAACACAATGTTGAAATTAAAATCTCTACAAGCTTTACGAATTGCTTTATGTATTTTATCAAAAATGCACGTTTAAATATGCTTAATTAGAAAGTCTTTGTTTATGAAACTATTTCTTTCTAATATATTATGAATTACCCGGTACCTAACTTTATTTAACTCTTATATAAGTGACTCAGGCACGTGCCCCCCCCCCACCAGCTGAGATCTTCTTTTTTGTGTTTTTATGAAACCAGGGATGTATAATAGAGGGATCCGCAACTCCATGCATAAATCCAATAACGGCGAAAATATGCTGTCGTGGCTGATAATCCAGTAAGAAAAGCCGATAATTATTGATTTTATCGACAACGCGTAATAGATTAACGGTGTTAACCGAGATGATATTTGACCTTGGTAATTTAAATCCCGATTGTCACGTCATTTATTATTCAATATTTAAAATGTTACCCATTTTAGAAAGCTCAAATGCTGCTCTTTCTAAATATCTAATTTATATGTCAATTCATAACCCATTAAAAAAGATATGACGAGTTTAACACGAAGTAATTACTTTTTGTCTTCCAACTGCGGCTTAGTTTCGGGTAAAATATCGCCACCTTCACTGTAAAATATATTATTGCTTTGTCATTTTTGGTCAGAAATTTGACATGTAACATTCATTAGAAAGCTTATAGATTGACGTTTTTTCTGTGTTATTTTCAATTGTTTATTTGAACTATTCAAGTTATTGCGCCGAGTTAAAATCAAAACTTTTACTAGCAGCCGCGGTCGATTTAAGCCCTGAGTGTTGTCTATATCGACGAAATACATGTACTAAGATTTGTTATTGAAATAGTGTTTTAGCATTTGCTTTTGATTTTACTGTGTAAATAAATATTAAATGTTCAAGAGACGTACATAACACGTCTACGTCTTATTATTTAAGCTTCTGATTGGTTCAATTAATATCGTGTACTTCCGATTTCGTCTATGTGAAAACATGACGCGTTTTCGTTTAGTAATATTTCTTAAAGGTGTCTATTTACACATTTGATAAATAGCTACTATAAACAAAATGGACACTGGTAACACTCGTGACTTTATTAGTTAAATTAATGTTTCGTTCATAGATAATCATCTATCAGATATACAAGTATTAAGCGTTTATAATGCTTTTTACGATCATAGAGTTTGAAATACGAAGTTCATAATTTGTTAGTGCATAGCGTTAGCGAATACGTTTTAACACTAACGGATCCGGTTTCGAATACCGACGAATACATTTTATTAAACTATATATTTTCATATAATTATTTAATATGAGCCCAGACAGGTATAGAAGTACATACAATAATTCAAATTTTGTGTCAATAAACTTCATAACAACGACATTATTCCTTGCGCTGCGGCGATATCGACACTTTTACCCATATTTGTAGGAAAAATAAAAATAATATACCGTGTCGCATGATTTTTTTTTTATTTTTTTTTCCAGTGATTATTTTCCCCGTTACACCGGACTTGCGTCTCTGGCGCTATTTGNCTTGCGCTGCGGCGATATCGACACTTTTACCCATATTTGTAGGAGAAATAAAAATAATATACAGTGTCGCATGATTTATTTTTTTATTTTATTTTTCCAGTGATTATTATCCCCGTTACACCGGACTTGCGTCTCTGGAGCTATTTGCGTTGCTGCTTTTTTATGGCGTCCTCAGAGCACACTAACGGCGTTTTAGCCGAGATGCCATTAGAACGCCGAACCTCTAAGTTTTGCCTCGAACATGTCCAAAGTAGCCACCGTAAGGTGTTCTTAGAGTTAGGATGCCATTGCACGCCTTCTCACGACAAACCATACCGCGTCCTAGATCACCTTAAGTCCGGTGTGACGGGGGTATAACTTGTTCATGTCGTTTGTACATTNAATATCGTGTACTTCCGATTTCGTCTATGTGAAAACATGACGCGTTTTCGTTTAGTAATATTTCTTAAAGGTGTCTATTTACAGATTTGATAAATAGCTACTATAAACAAAATGGACACTGGTAACACTCGTGACTTCATTAGTTAAATTAATGTTTCGTTCATAGATAATCATCTATCAGATATACAAGTATTAAGCGTTTATAATACTTTTTACGATCATAGAGTTTGAAATACGAAGTTCATAATTTGTTAGTGCATAGCGTTAGCGAATACGTTTTAACACTAACGGATCCGGTTTCGAATACCGACGAATACATTTTATTAAACTATATATTTTCATATAATTATTAAATATGAGCCCAGACAGGTATAGAAGTACATACAATAATTCAAATTTTGTGTCAATAAACTTCATAACGACGACATTATTCCTTGCGCTGCGGCGATATCGACACTTTTACCCATATTTGTAGGAGAAATAAAAATAATATACAGTGTCGCATGATTTTTTTTGATTTTTTTTCCCAGGGATTATTATCCCCGTTACACCGGACTTGCGTCTCTGGCGCTATTTGCGTTGCTGCTTTTTTATGGCGTCCTCAGAGCACTCTAACGGCGTTTTATCCGAGATGCCATTAGAACGCCGAACCTCTGCGTTTTGCCTCGAACATGTCCAAAGTAGCCGCCGTAAGGTTGCCACATTGGCCCTCTAAGCGTTAGGATGCCATTCCACGCCTTCTCACGACAAACCATACCGCGTCCTTGATCACCTTAAGTCCGGTGTGACGGGGGTATAACTTGTTCATGTCGTTTGTACATTAATGGAGTTTCGAATGACAAAAGACATTTTTTTTCCGCCGAAGATGGCTTATCCAGTTTGTACCTAATTCAATGGCCAATAGCATAGTTCATCAGAGATTTGACGTTTTTGAAAATGTAATGAGATTGCACACTGCCGTTTAAAATATGGGATAAAACAGTAAAACTGTCTCTTTTAACCGAAATTAGTTCACGACTTGAGGATGACTAACTTTTTCACACGTGATTATCGGACATTTATGATGTATATGAGTAAATGTTCAAACGTCACCAGGCCACAGGCGTTTCCGGGTCAAATCTGGTTGCGTGAATAATTGGTATTGACAACGTAGAACGGCAAAGTATAAGGGTGGACGTTCAGTTCGAAACAAAACAAAACGTTTTTTTTTTCTTCGCGGATAATTCGAGAAAGTAAGTTGTATTTATATTACATGATTTACTTAGAAATAGTGTTTACTTTGTGCTAACAATTATTAAACCTGCGAAATAATTCAGGTTTGAAATATAATCCAAGTTGTATAGGTGGCAGAATTCAGAAATAATGTTAGATTCTAAGTATTGATTGATTGGTATTTTCATTCACTTGCTGATATTAAACATAGTATACACAAAATGCATATGTAATGTTATTTTGATTCTTATGTTATCCGAAGCTCTTGCACTTACTATAAAATTACTTTTTTGATTTGTTTGTCTTTTTAAACTGAGTTATGCAAGAAACTAGGTGTCTCTTCCATGGTGGTTAGGATTGAACTGTCGTACGTTTGCACAATTGCTGTTTATTTACATCGTCATGCGGGTTTGAATACAATATAGGAGAAAATAAAAAACGTTAAAGAAAACCTTACCATCTTGGATCTTTTTATGTTGTCTAGTTATTTGAACATTTGTGTACACACGATTTACACATGCATATGCGTTAAGTGTCATCCCATATTAGCCTGTGCAGTCCGCACATGCTTATCATGCTAAAAACTTTCCGTTTTTATAGAATTTTTTATTTTAAGAAGTTTTGTTCTAAACGAAAATCCAATGAAGGCGGAAAGTGTTGCCCCTGATTAGTCAATGCAGCAGCACATGCAAATCTGGGATGACACTTGACATATATGCATACATCCCAGTTTTTCCAGCACGCGGTTCAATTAATTGAGATTGTGAGATTTTTTGCTCTGAGTGCATTTAGTTTATATCGTTTCTGGTCACATTTAGACGTTTATGATTTCCCATAATACATAGCATATATTAAAAAAAAACATATATAAGCAAGAATTATACAATGTTCGTAAATGGTGTCACTTGAGCACATGAGTTCAAATGTCGGAATGTTCACGTTGGTGTATCCCATTTATTGTTATTTTTCAGTCATGTTGAAGACAGTAGCCATCGTGTTGTTGGGTTCCTTGGTGGTCAACGCCCAATTTGGAAATCCACGTGTGTTCGGGGCTGGATCGCGGGGATTCAATCCACGTGTGTTTGGGGCTGGATCGCAGGGATTCAATCCCCCGGGATTCGGGGCTGGATCGCAGGGATTCAATCCCGCGGGATTCGGGGCTGGATCACAGGGATTCAATCCCCCGGGATTCGGGGCTGGATCGCAGGGATTCAATCCACCGGGGTTCGGGGCTGGATCGCAGGGATTCAATCCCCCGGGATTCGGGGCTGGATCGCAGGGATTCAATGGAGACATGGGTAAACAGTTAGCTTGTTAGCACGTTTAAGGTGGTTCGTTCACAGAAATTGGCAGTTTTAACTTTACATAAAGCATCCACGTTTTGTCACAACAACAAAAAAACGAAAACAACACGAACTATCAAAATAAATAACTCGTTATGCGTTCGAAGCGCATTATAACTTAGCGTAATTTCGCTCCCTTGTGTACAGTGTCAATTATGCATTTATTGTTTTAAATATGTGACAAAAAGTTGGAAAATTGTAATTTCACGAATTTGTGAAGAAGTAACTTAAATATTCATCTGGTATATTGTTTCCTTCACAACCTTAAACCTGTGTTTGCCCAACGTGGTAATTAAATATAAAAAGGCATTTACAGTAAATCGTTTAGATTATGTAACCCTGTGCTGCTATTTACGCTTGAAATACCAACATATAATTGATCCACCTTATCCTTGATTGGACATTTGAGTTAAACTTTATAGACGTAAAACGTGTATTAATGATGTTGATTTAAATATATTTCCTGCAACAGCATTCGGNGGATTCGATCAAGCTGGTCAAGGTGGATTAACGCAAGGCGGATGGGGGCAAAGTTCTCAAGCTGGATTAGGACAATTAGGCCAAGGCGGTCAAGGCAACTCATGGGCATTTGGCAACGGAGTAAGACACGGAGGCCAAGGAGCATTCGGAGCGGACCCATTTGCATTTGGACAAATGAGCCAAGGTGGTAACCCGTTCGAAAACCAAAGCGGATGGGCTCAGGGCTTTCCAGGCGGCCAAGCTATGTTCGATCAAGGCAGTCAGTTGGGATTCACACAGGGTGACCCAAATGGCTTGGTACAGGGCTTTCATGGTGGATTCGGACAAATGGGCCAAGATAGATTCGGACAAGGACTCCAAGGTGGTTTAAATCAAATCAGTCAATGGGGATCTGGACAGGGTTCTAATTGGCAAGGCCTTCCGGATGCCTTCGGACAAGGAGGTCAGGTTGGATTCGGACAAGGAAGTCAGGCTGGATTTGGACAAGGCCCTCAAGGTGGTCTGAATGGCGGATTCGGACAAGGTAACCAATGGGGTAACCAATGGGGATCCGATACGAACAACCTTGGTGGGTTTGGAAACGACATGAGGTTTCCTCCTGGTGGAAACGACCTCCGCTTTCAAAAGAAGTGAGTTTATCGACAACCCGAGAGCAGACAAAAATATAAATCTCGAAAGTAGTGGATGTAGTCTATTTAGGGATCCGCTTCTTATCGAATTGCATAGAACTAAACTGTTTCATTATTATACAATTGTGCATATTAAATAACTTTGTGCTTCCAAATTGCAATATTAATTCTATCTTACTTATACAGCAATAAATTAGTATAACTTACGTTTCTAATTATAAACTTGTTTGCAGTTTAATCATCAGCATCATCATCGTCATAGTCGTCGTCGTTGTCATCTTCACCATCATCATCATTGACGTCACTCTTATTGCCATAATCATTGTCGTCGTGAACATAATCATCAGCTATAACATATTCGTCGTCGTTATTATCATCAGCAGCGGCAGGTAGCAAACGTTTGAGCCTCGCTCTGTGAAAAGGGGGTTTAATGCATGTGCGTAAAGTGTCGTCCCAGATTAGCCTGTGCAGTCGGCACAGGATTATCAGAGACGACACTTTCCGCTTGTATTGTATTTTTCGTTTAAAGGAAGACTCTTCTTGATGAAAATCCAGTTTAGGCGGAAAGTGTCGTTCTAGATTAGCCTGTGAGGACTGGCAAGGCTAATCGGGGACGACACTTTACGCACATGCATTAAACCCCCTTTTCTCAGAACGCGACTCATATATGTTTGGCTTTCAGACATACACAGCCTCGTATGCTGAGTTTTACCCAAATGTAAACGAAAACTTCAGGAAGTAATAAACACGCCAATGAGTAGTATGGGCGACGTTCCCATAAAGATTCAGTAGTGAAGAACAAATGAAAATATGCGCACGTTAACATGATCCTATCAATATACCCCATCCCTGTGGGGTGGATGGGGGGTAAACTGATGCAGTGCACTTTTACTATTGTAAAGGGATCATTGTTGTTTAAATTCCGCATTTCCTGGACACAGAACGGTTACGGAAACATTCCTGACTGTCGAAATGGGCTTTCATGCTAAAAATCTCCTTGCACGCAAAGTATTGATATACTCAATGACTGATTTACCTCCGCGCGAAGATGCGACTTTCACAAGTGTTCACCTAACAACAACAAACATCAATTCAATCACTACACTCGTTCCAAACAAAATGACTATCGAAACAAATAACATTTTTGCGATTGCATTTATTTATTAAGAATCAAGAAATGAAACAGCGATGTTTACTTAACCCATTTATGCCTAGTGGACTCTCCCATCCTTCTCAATTGGATCAATTTATTTCCAAAATTAGGGATGTCTAGTATATTTATTTCTATATTTTGAATTTTTCTTACAGAAATTCCTTTAAGCAAACAGCGCAGACCCTGGTGAGACGCCGCATCATTAGGCGTCTCATCTGGGTCAACGCTGTTTGCCAAGGCATTTTTTTAGACGCTAGGCATAAATGGGTTTAAATAATCAAGCGTTATGAAATATCGTCTATCAATAATTGTTGCTTACACAGTAACAGCAATTTCAATCATGAACGTGTAAAGGACAACATAATTTTGCACATTTAACATTAACATCGTCATATTGGTGGTATTAATTATACACTACCAAATTTACATTCTTTACTTTTAAAATAAGAATTATTGTAACGGTTGTTATTTCTTTTTTGGCACATTATTGTTCTGTAATGTTATAGCTCTACGAAAATGAAAGCATGTAATTCATATGATCGACAAAAAGCCAATTGAACAAGAAAAAAAAACATGAATGATAAATATGTTGATCTTAGCGCTCGTTGTCACCTACACATGCCTAGACAAGTAGCTACACAAATATTTCTAAAATGTTTATCGTATAATTAATTTTCAAGTTTTATTGACTTATTTATTGGTTTAAGAAACATATATTTGTTAAATATTTGAGCCTCGCTCTGTGAAAAGGGGGTTTAATGCATGTGCGTAAAGTTTCGTCCCAGATTAGCCTGTGCAGTCCTCACATGCTGATCAGGGACGACACTTTCCGCTTTTATTGTATTTTTTGTTTAAAGGAAGACTCTTCTTGACGAAAATCCAGTTTACGTGGAAAGTGTCGTCCCTGATTAGCCTGTGCGTACTGCAAAGGCTAACTTCATCTGATTGCACAGGCTTATCTGGGACGACACTTTACGCACATGCATTAAACCCCCTTTTCACAGAACGAGGCTCAAATATTTTAATAATATATGTTACTATCTTATATGAGCCGCACAAATTGGATCTTATGCCATATCCGGCAAGCGTTGCTCCAGACCAGCCTGTGCATCCACACAGTCTGGTCAGGAGCCTCGCTGTCCGCTATAAAGTCACGAAAGGTTTCGTGGTCTTACTAGCGGACATGCTATCTCCTGACCAGACTGCGCAAATGCGAAGACTGGTCTGGAGCAACCCTGGCCGGGTATGGCATAAGACCCATTTTCTCATTGTTCGGCTCATATAAAAATGCAAAATATATATTATTTAGTATTGTTGGCTATGATTTGAAAGGTCTCATGAAGATATTTCATTTACTGGAAAAAGAAATGGTAGTGGATTACTTTCAGTAAAAATATACTTTAGCTGGCATCACAGGAAATAATCAAAGCGATGAAGGCACACTAGTTGTTCGCTATTGTGTAAACAGAGGACACTGTAGTACCGCACTTGGTGTCAACACACATTCGGTGTTCACAGTCAAACTGAGGCCGCGTTTATGTCAATACCACCGTTCGTTGAAGAGGTACATACATATGTAGTGAAAAGAACTGCTCTTTGGTTGTGTCTAGTTCATTTCGACTCTACCATCATAATTCTTATCATCCTAACGCGGAATCGTATTTTTTTTTATATGTACTGGTATTTCACATTGAGACGGGTTTTGAAAGTCGTTAAAGAAAAATGAAAAATACTGCGCAACCTTAACATTAACACTCTTTTAAATGTGTCAAAGTACGAGAGTAGTTAACAAAGTTATATCGCATGGTTTTTATTAAATGTCCGTTTAATTTACTGAATTTACCGCCAAAATCTCCACCGGAGTAGTTCGCATTTGCGGCCAAGGCGCCTAACAACAGGATAGCAACAGTCTTCAGCATGGCTGAAATTGAAACACAAACTATAGGGTACACGTGACGCTTCCATGCACTCAATCTGCATTTGGCACACATGTTTAGAAGGTAGATTTTATTTTAAGATAAATTCATTTAGTACGTCTTCTTTATACGTTTTACAGCGACTTTAGTAAAGAACTTGAAACGATTCTCGTATTATTTTTTATTATAAACTTATTCTTAAATGCATGCGTGTATTAATTGGCATCCTAAAATGCCGTGTTCTTTTAATAGAAATACATGTACAGGAATAAAGCATTTTATAAAATGTATTGTATTTAATAGTGTAGATGTGGTTATATATTTGTTTGGTTTGAAAAATTCAAATGTTAAAAATACCCGAATAACATAAGCGGTCGACAGTTGTTCAATACAATAAAAATAAAAAATAAATACTTGGCTGTTCTGGTTTGGCCACCGATCTTAGTTAGATGTCAACGGGTTTGCTTTTATACCCGTGAACTTTTTAAGAGCGTTAAGTCTTCAAACGTCAATCATATAGGAAGCGAGCGTCAACGTAAAGCGTTGGTTGCGTTTCAAAACTTAGTCAGCATATCTTACAGGTATAAACGGCACCTCATAATTGATAGCTTATGCAATATGTACATTTTTTTTAATTAAGTCATCTAGTAATAAAACTCATTAAGATTTGACACCCGTGAAAAGTAGTTATTCTCTACGCTGATTGAATTCTGAAATGGTGACACACGAAACGTGAAATATGACCGTCGCTTTTTGTTTAAGGTAGCCAGTTCATTCAAACGTGTTTTTAATGAAGATCAGTTCCATTTTGTACAAAAAAGGTCATTGTGTATATGTTTTCCAAGGTCATTGTGTATATGTTTTCCAAGGTCATTGTGTATATGTTTTCCAAGGTCATTGTGTATATGATTTCCAAGGTCATTGTGTATATGTTTTCCAATGTCATTGTGTATATGTTTTCCAATAAAACGAATATGAGCCTCGTTCTGGGAAAACGTGTTTTAATGCATTTGCGTAAAGTGTCGTCCCAGATTAGCCTGTGCAATCCGCAAAGGCTAATCAGCGACGACACTTTCCGCTTTAACTGGATTTTTCGCTAAGAAGAGATTTCCTTTAAACAAAAAATACCATTGTTTTTTATGCAAGTTTATTTACCATCCAATTATTGAAACAAAGATTAAGAATTAGTTAGGAATACAGAATACTTTTTTTTAACTGAGTTATTTTATGTGGAGTTAAATGTATCCTCATCTTAAATGACGCGACATTCGAAACGTGTACCTTATAAAATATTCAAGTAGTTGTCGGCGTGAGTTTATGTTTTTCCCCTATGCCTAAACATTGGCTAATAACTACAGGAAAACCGGGCTTAATGCATGTGCGTTACGAAATCGTGAATACGATGCGAGGCAGGGAAACAACCTTGCCAGTTTACGATATAACTATTTCAATCTCGCGTTTCCGTTATCTCGATTGTGCATATGTCGAGATCACAATATTAACGTCGTTCGGTAAACTCTAGTAATAGAAAATATTTTTTGTTACACGTATACAGATGATACTACCTACTCTACTTCAGATAATTGTTTAATTATAATTAACGTTTTATATTAACGTTTCCATTTCCACAGTTAATCGTTAATTTAGTGAAACCGAAAGAGTCCTGTTCGCAGTTTGACAAAATGACAATTTTTAAAATACTTGTCATATGTTCGACAAATAATGCTTGCATTATATTTAAACAATCTGAAAACAAGTCCTGGTTCAGAAAATTGTTACAGTTATTGGTTCATTTATGGATAATCATCAGTCAAATAATAAAGCGGCTTTATCGATACAATTGGAAAAATATAGTATTATTTTGATTGCGTTTAAATTGGTTGCGAGTTGGTGCATGCTTCCGAAGATGGAATCAAGATCAGAGAAATCAAACTTTTTTATTTCTTTCTTAATTATTGTAGAACATCCTACATAATAATAATAGTGTTTTCGTAAAAAAATAAAATATGTCGTTGTTCCAAATACTAAAATCTGTGAGCAAGTCCTTGAATATTAGAATATCATTAGAAGAATCAAGTGTTGCTATCTCAACGGACGATGTGTATTTTTGTATTTGTACCATAAAGGCCAAGTGTCCGTTTTGGAAATACACTATTTTTAATATGCACATCGTAAACAAGTAATATATAAGTGTTAACAACAAAGACACTGTTAATTAATTGTATTACTGTTAGTCCATGTGTGTAAAGGTTCGAATCTTAACACACGTGCATTACGTATTGCATACGATAACATTTTCAGTTCAAATGAAAGCCATTCGCATTGCAAACTGACTACACAACCAACAAAAAAGGATGTTCCACACTATAAAGAGAAAGTTCTGATCCGTTCTCATAATGTGTTCCCACCATAAGTCCAAATGAGCACAGAATACATATTCTACGTATTAAACTACATATGGTTTTTACTTTTTCCAATATTAAATATCAATTAATCTGAATCACGTGTTAAGTGCGTTGTGAAACTATCTATATCTTATATTTTAATAAAGATCAATACAACGATGATATTACATGTCAGCGTATAACATACGAAGACATTTTATATCATCGCCGTATTGATCTATAATAAAACCTCGATATAAAACTAGAAAACAAAAGAAGTTTATAATATCGCGATGCTCGGTAGAGATCAAAAAGACACGATGCGAGATCGCGATAGTACTATCGTTATCTCGCATCGTTTTTCGCTCTCTCGAATCGTATTTTCGCAATCATATATCATGCTTTTGCGACGTCGCATCGTTATACCGTGCCTTCGCATCGTATGGTCACATTTTCCTCCTTGTAATTTAAAGGTCAATAGTGCGAAACCCCAAATTAATATTAGATTAGGAATAAGATAACAATGTCAGGTAGTATAACTGGAACCAAACAAAAACTAAGCAATATTTAACATAATACGGAATACCGTAATGCCATCGTGGTTACACATTAACATCCAGAGGGCGACAATGCGANCCTCTGGATTTTAATGTGTAACCACGATGGCCCTAACGGTATTCCGTAACATAATTACAGCTACACAAATGCTTTGTTAACTTAATATACATATGAAAACGGATTTAGCCGGACTTAAATGACAGGGGGAGAAAAGGGGATGGGCGACCACTTTCTTGAAAAATCGTCGGAAGATTAAGGGGTGTTGCTGCAGTTTTGTTGATTTTTTTCCATGAAATAGATTTTGCTAAACTGATAAAGCGTATACCGCTTTTATATTAACAGATAAGATGTCAGCCCAGGCGAGTGCTAAAAAAAGATTAAAATTCAAACCTGAGGCAATGGCGTTGGCAATCGCTGCTGTAAAGACAGGGCAGTTATCGCGCAAACAGGCAGCTAAATCATATGGAGTGCCCAAAACTACATTACTTGACAAATTATCAGGTCGGGTCCCCGAAGTCACACATATTGGTCGGCAATGCGTTTTAAACCCTGCAGAAGAGGCTACACTTGTCAATTACGTGAAATTGATGAGCAGTATTGGTTTTCCGTTAGTAAAGGGCGAGTTTCTGAAGGAAGTACAGTACGTTCTTAACATCGACGGTCGTGTGACGCCTTTTAATAACAATCTCCCCGGCAAGGACTGGTTACGCGGATTTATGAAGAGGCACCCAGAAATCACTTTCCGTAAACCAATGGGATTAAGGCATGAGCGTTCTATCCCTACCAAGGAAAAGATTGAAGGTCGGTTCAAGGGTGTCCATGCATTTTAAGATAAAGAGTTCCCCAATGGCCACGATGCGTTGCTAAAAGATCCCAGACGCCTCGTTAACGTCGACGAGTCAGGATTTCCTCTGGCTGTGAAATCAGGCCGCGTGTTTGCCGCCACTGGTTCCAAAAATGTGTACCAAATTGTAACAAACACAAAGATTCAAATTACAGTTATGGCGTCATTTAATGCCTTTGGCGAGTACCCACCACCAATGATAATATTTCCGGGGGAGCGTATTCGCGATGTTGGACTTGCGGGGTTTTCGAAGGCTGTCTATACAACAACAGGCAACGGCTGAATGGACCGGAATGCGTTTCTTGAATATTTCAAAGTCATCGACCGATTTGTGATCGACAAAAATATTCAAAAGCCGGTGAATGTTTTCGTAGATGGACATTCGACCCATATCTCGTTGAAAACGTCTGAGTATTGTTCACGGCATCAGATTATATTATACTGCTTGATGGTAAATGCTACTCACCTTATGTAAGCAGCAGATATTTGCTTGTTCTCTCCACTTAAGTTTCATTGATTGCAGCTGTCAGGGAGTGGCAAATATGTAATGCTGGCATGGCCATTTCCAAAAAGGATATCCCCGCTCTTTTCAAGAAAGCCTGGGACAAGGTCGCAGTATTTGGATTTGCAGCTCGTCGTGCTGGGATGTTCCCGTTTAGTTCAGACGCGATTGACATGTCGCGCCTTGGGCCCTCACTTATTGCTGCCTCATCGACACAAATTGTCAACAATGTTTCAAACTCTTCACAGGATGAATCTGATCATACAGCGTCAAGGAAACAGTCAGAGTCTTATGCAACTGAACGCGGTACATCAAACCACCTTGAAAATGTAAATGAAAATGTGTCCGAGCAAACGCTGCCGTCGGTTGCTACCGTTTCCAGCCCATCGCAAGTGGTTACCGAGCCATCTCCGACAACATCGCGCGATGATCAACTTGAGGTTCTGGCAACAATAGAAAATGTTGACAACATGCCCGGGATGGTATCTCATGCGTTTAAGCACTTGCGTGTACCTCTAGCGAAACCAAAGTTGCGTGTACCTCTAGCGAAACCAAAGTTGCGTGTACCTCTAGCGAAACCAAAGTTGCGTGTACCTCAAGCGAAACCAAAGTTGCGTGTACCTCCAGCGAAACCAAAGTTGCGTGTACCTCTAGCGAAACCAAAGTTGCGTGTACTTCTAGCGAAACCAAAGAAAACGGTGAAACAATTGCGCCATGTATTGCCAAAGGCGCTTTCTGGTCAAGAGGCATTAAAGTTGCTAAAGGAGCGTGAACAAAAGAAACAAGACGAAGAAATGGCTAAGCAGAAGCGAAAAGATGAGCGTGAAACAAAACGTAAACAGAAGGAGGAAGAGAAGGAACGTAAAACACGTGAAGAGAAAATAAAAAGATAAAGAAAACAGCACCAAACTGCAGTAAACGAAAACAAAAGGGTAACCGGGACGACAGTGAGTCATCAGATTCTGAGCTGTCGGATTTTCCGTACATGGACGCCGACAGTGATGATTTTGAAGAGAGCTTTGTCAACGTCTGCCCAATATGCGACACCCTAAAATCCAATGACGGTGACCCTGATGCATGTATAAGTTGTGAGTCGTGTTGTAAGTGGTGGCACGTCGTTTGCGCTGGTTACAATAATGTAGACTTAGACGATGAGTTTGTTTTTGTCTGTAATGCATGCAACTAACAGCAATATTGTTAAAGCATAGGTTTTCCGCTTAAGGTTAATCAAAGTATGTATTTGGAGTCAACATCACGATTAATTAAAACTCTAATTACGTCATATCGAAGTAGTAGATATTTACTTTGCATGTTAAGTTTGCGTCTGGCTCACTTAGTTTATTTATATTTACGGTATTAATATCATTTGTGTTTTTCAGATTTCTAATGTTTATTTTTTTTTAAATGCATTTATGCATACATCTGATTTTTTTGATTTTTTTTAACCCTTAAGGGGGTCGATCATTGCCGCAAGGGGTCGATATTAGCAGAGGCCGTTTTGACTTTAAACCGTTTCAACCATACACTTTAGTTTGAGGTACAAGTAATGTCATTTGCTTTAATTATCCAATGAAACTTGGTATTTCTAAGTGACATGTATCTTCTGAAGTGAAAGTAGTTACGAAACGAAAATAAGGTTATTTATCACTAAAGGGTCGATATATAATACCCGAAATTCTAAAACTGAAAAATCTTTAATTGCGTCAAAATATTTAAAAACCTATGAAACAACATGTAGATATTATTTAAGCAACGATGCATCATATACAATTTTATTAAACCACACACTACCAATACAACTGAGTACACAAGTTAAATTTGAAGAAATTTATTTTTTATAATTTTTATGTCACCCCAAAAAAACGTCAATTTTAATTATGACATCCCATCACAACATGAAAGATACTTTTTGCTTAATAATAAAAAAACTTCTTCTTTATGAAGAAAATATTGTTGAAAGGACGCTTTTGTTTCTTTTTCAATCTTTTATGCCTGTATCTGTTTTTATTTAGTCTTTTTCCAACATATTGGATTGAAATAAGGTATTCACATAGAGAAAAAAATATATACAGTAACTTTTGGTTGTTTTCATTAATAGTATTGTATACAAATAAAAGATATAATTTTTAAACCGGTTTATTAAAGTACTTAAATTAAACGAAATGAATAAAACATTAGAATAGCATTTGTCACATTCGTTTAAAACTTTAATTTGTACTATTTTTTTCAGTTTATGGCTAAGTCCTAAGCATTATTTCGCTCCCTTGTGTACAGTGTCAATTATGCATTTATTTATTAAATATGTTACACAAAGCACTTATGATCTGAATATGACAAATGCATGACTTCACTTACCCTCTCACGCGGTATTATCAGATCCTCGGCCGCAGGACTCAGGTTCTTGTTAATCTGCAGACACCTTTTCATGATTTTCCTCAGTACAAGGTTTACGCTATCCTGTATTTCTGGCGGGTTCGTTGCGCTTTAATAAAGCATCAAATAGACGCCATAGGTTCTGTAAAACATTTCAAAATACTGCATATTTTTGTGTTATTGTATGAAAATTGACTTTATTTTGTCCTTTATAGTTAAATGTCGATAAATGAAAATTAAAGTTTATATTTATATCTTACTACATGCTGTAAAAACCTCAGTCTTTTTTTCTCTCGCTTTTTATCAATTTATCCCCAGCCCTATGGACTCGTTTTAGAACTTTTTTTTCCATTAAAAACCGCATTTCATTAAGCAAACCTTTTTTATCATTACCTGATATATTGCTTTTATTCGCATTGTAAGTTCCATTGAGGTTTTTCTGTTAATCATTCCTAAAATGCACACACCGAGGAACCAGATATCGATGGCATGGCTATATTTTCCCTGCATATTCTGTAAATTTATAATTGAGCCACGCTCTTGTAAAACGGGGCTTAAGGAATTTGCTTAAAGATCGTCCCATATTAGCCCGTGCAGTCCGCACAGGCAACTCAGGGACGACACTTTCTGTCTCAACTGGATTTTCGAAAACAAGAGACTTTCTTAAAACGAAAAATACCATACAAAGGGACTGTGTCTTACGTTATTAGCCTGTGCAGACTTCACAGGCTTATCTGGGATGAAACTTTTACGCACATGCATTAAGGCCCATTTTGCCACAGCGCGGCTCATTTATAAAGTTTTGGTATTATTAAACATTCATAATACAACAACTACTTCAATTATTATGATGCACATTTCTGAAGCAATTGATATTAATAATGTGTAGCATAAGTCTATAGTGTTATTGTGACATTAGATAAAACAAATATGTTCAAATCACAGCAAATAATAGTCAATATAATATATATATATTGCATTCTTATATGAGCCCCATAATCTGGGACTTATGTCATATCCGGCCTGCGTTGCTTCAGACCAGCCTGCGCATTCGCGCAGTCTGGTCATGAGCTACGCTGTCCGCTATAAAGTCACGAAATGTTTTGTGGTCTTACTAGCGGAAAGGGTATTTCTTGACCAGACTGTGTAAATGCGAAGGCTGGTCTGGAGCAACGCTGGCCGCATATGGCATAAGAGCCATTTTCGCATGACTTTAAGTCGTTTAAAGATCTTAAACTTACTGGAAAAAGAAATGGCATTAATCTGGATAACCCTTCAGGAAAAAGATACGTAAGCTGGCATCACATGAAATAATCAAAGCGCTGATGGCACACTTGTCGTTCGTTATTGTGTAAAGATAGGACATTGTAGTACCGCACTTAGTGTCAACACAAATTCGGTGTTCAAAATCAAACCGAGTCCTCTTTTTGGTCACACCACCGTCCGTTGAAGAGGTACATACCTAGGTAGTAAAAAGAACCGCACTTTGGTTGTGCCTAGTTCATTTCGACTGTACCATCATAATTCGTATCATCGTTATTACATGTATTAATTGTGCAATCATCGGTCAATACGCATACTTTTTTTTATCATGGACATATCACGAATTTTCATGTCTGGTAAGGCATTATTGATTTGAAACACGAGAATAATAATCTCCTAATGAAAAGTTATAGAGTTCATTATATTATGCTTATGGTGATAATATGATAAAAAAATGATGACTGTTAAGATTATCGGGACGAACAATCTTGATTACGACGGCCATAGAGATAATGGTGGTCATTGTAGAATCATGTTTTTATTATTGTTGTTTATGTTTTGTTGCTGTTGCTTTTGATGATGACGATGATGTTGACGATGATGCTGATGATGCTCCTGCTGGTGCTGCTCTGCTGCTGCTGATGATTATGATGATGATTATGAACGCATGTGGAAACAAAAAAAATCCATAGATACTGTTAAAGTCTTTATTTCAACAATTAATGATAATAACATCTTCATAGAAAGCACGCTTGCTGGTGCACTCTTTGGTTAGTTGTTCATGTTGAATCCCTTGCTGCAAGCGAATCCGGCCTGATTTCAGTATCCGGCACCGAAGCCTCCCATCTGACCGTGACCCCCGGAGACGAATCCGCTGTCGTAGCCTTGTCCTAAACCACCGCCGATGCCATATCCGGTACCGGATTGTCCCACCAGACTACGACCGGAAATGAATCCGCTGTCGATGCTTCCTTTCGAACCGACACCGTTCGGTCCGTATCCGTCGACGAAACCGTTGCCAGCGTCAAATCCGCCCTTCAGACCTACCAGGCCGTGCTCCCCACTGAATCCGCCACACAGACCATATCCACCGAATCCGCTTTCAAGCCCGAAGCCTCCCTTGCTTCCGGCTGCCAAGAGACCAGCTCCGTATCCGGAACCGAGACCGTATCCGCCGAATCAACTTTCAAGCCCGAAGCCTCCCTTGCTTCCGGCTCCCAAGAGACCAGCTTCGTGTCCGGAACCGAGACCGTATCCGCCGAATCCGCTTTCAAGCCCGACGCCTCGCTTGCTTCCGGCTCCCAAGAGACCAGCTCCGTATCCGGAACCGAGACCGTATCCGCCGAATCCGCTTTCAAGCCCGAAGCCTCCCTTGCTTCCGGCTCCCAAGAGACCAGCTCCGGGTCCGGAACCGAGACCGTTTCCGCCGGTTCCGCTTTCAAGCCCGAAGCCTTCCTTGCTTCCGGCTCCCAAGAGACTGTTTCCGTCATCGAGATCATAACCGCCCCCGATCTGACCTCCCTCTCCAAAACCACCCAAGGAGCCTCCCCATCCGCCGAGACTGCAACCAAAACTAACGCCTCCCTTTCCGTATCCGCCAGACAGGCCGTAACCTCCTTTTCCGCCGAATCCTCCCAGTCTCGATCCTCTAAAACCTCCTCCGCGACTAAGACCTCCCTTTCCGTACCCGGAAGAGAGTTCGTTGCCTCCCCAGCCTCCGAGGTCGACACCGCTAAACCCATGGCTGACACCGGAACCTGAGCTGAGGCCGCCTAAAGATAAAAAAGGGCTAATTAGAATAGTGTAAAGACGGATTTAATGCAAATTTATTTACCATTAATTACTTGTTGAGGCGCTTGTTTAAGTGTGAATTGCATTGATTACCCATTAACATGTACGCGAACTCGTAATGTATTTATATGTACTGGTATTTCATTACGTTTTGAGACGTTTTTTTAAAGGCGTAAAAGGAAAGGGTAAAATTATGCGCAACCTTAACATTAACACACTTATAACAATGTCAAAGAACAAGAGTAGTTAAAAAAAAGATATATTGCATGCTTATGTTTAGTTTAATGTCCGTTGTATCTACCGAATTTCCCGCCAAAATTTCCCCGTAGTAGTTCGCATATGCGGCCAAGGCGCCCAACAACAGGATAGCAACAGTCTTCAGCATGGCTGAAATTAAAACACAAAATATAGTGTACACGTGGCGTTACCATGCACTCACTCTGCATTTGGCATACAGGCTTAGTAGATAGATTTTAATTATACATCGACTTTAGTAAAGGACTTGAAACCATTCTCATATAATGTTTTATTATAAACTTATTTATAAATAAATGCGTGTATTAATTGACCGTTTTACATGCCGTTTTCTTTTTTAATTGAACTACAATGTACATGAATAAATAATTTTATAAAATAAATTGTATTTTAGAATCTAGATGTCGTTAAATATGTTCGTAGCTACGAACTTGTTTGTTCTGGTTTGGCCATCGATCTAAGTTAGATGTCAACGGGCTTGGTTTTTTACCCGTAAACTTTTTAAGAGCGTAACGTCTCAAAACGTCAATCTTGTCAAGGAAGCGAACGTCAACGTAAAGCGTTGGTTGCGTTTCAAAAATTAGTCAGCATATCTTACAGCTATATACAGCACCCCATAATTGATAGCTTATGCAACATGTGCATTTTTTAATGAAGTCATCTAGTAATAAAACTCATTAAGATTGGACACCCGTGAAAAGAAGTTATTCTCTAGCTGATTGAATTCTGATATGATGACACGCGAACAGTGACAAATAACCTGCGCTTTCGGTAAACGGTAGCCAGTGCATCCAAAACATAATTTAATGAAGATCAGTGCCATTTTATATTAAAAACAAAATTGTTTCATACAAAAAGAATAAAGAAATAACGATGTAAAACATAAATGATAGCAATACTATTTTTACCGACCATCATCACGTGGTGTGTCATGGCGGCAGACATTAGATACTAGCTATGCTCGAAATCTGTCAAACTCTGCGCGGCAATGATAGTATGGAAGAATGTTATCTGGTCATTTTGTTGATCACAATTTCCTCACCATCCAATTGTTGAAACAAAGGTTAAGAATATTTCTTTAAAAAAAAAGTTATTTTATGTTAAGAAAAAGCATGTATCCTTTTTCTTAATGACGCGGCATTCAACACGTGTGCGCTATGAAATGTTGAAGGAGTTGTCGGCATAATTTGCTTCACTCCTATGCACAAGAATGGGTTAATGAATACAGGCTCTGATATAGTTAAACACTAAAATGATAAATAATTCATCAAAGAAACAGAATGAAAATGAGCCTCGCTCTGGAAAAACGGGACTTAATGCAGGTGCGGAAAGTGTAGTCACAAATAAGCCTGTGCAATCCTCACGTGCTAATCAGGGACGACATTTTCCGCTTCTCTGGCATTTTTTTCTTAGCAACATGAATAACACGCAGATGCTAGAATTAAAGTTCAAAGGTAATGATACGGAAAGATAAAAGACATTAGAGTTGAATACCTTTGCAAATATGTTTTGAACTCAAAATGTACACTATTGAAAATCCCCAATATTCTGTTCAGATTTGTCAATACGACATACGGACACATTTTTGCATCGTGTGTTCGCGTCCTCGCTGTTGCTTTTTCAAAGTCGAAATTACGAGCATTTATACAACATAAAGATATAAATATGGCGATATCGCATCGTATTCTCGCAATATCGTATCGTCATTTTGCACTGTCGATCTTTGGATACCAAGGGCGAGAACGCGAAAACATCATGCAAAAGCAAGATATTACAATGCGATTTCGCGATATCGCTATGCGAGATTACGCGATTCAGCGAAACAACGATTTGTGATCACGATATAACTTTCTCGATCTCGCCTTGTGTCTCCGTGATCT